>PVJN01007897.1:0-67590 GCA_004026805.1 Lasiurus borealis | reverse complement strand
TTAAAAAATTACTGCTATAATGTGTGTTTTCTCTATTTAAAAAATTTTCCTTCTTTCCATGTATAGTTAAATTTATGGGCACATTGCAGCTTGCACATTTCAAGAAAACAAATTAAAAACAATAATATATTTTTATCATCATCACATGGAGATAAGGTGGGGGGAAAAATCTCTTTTCTGGAGTATAAAGTAATTTACTGGAGTACTATATAAAGAAATAAATTGAATGAGCTTGTGATTAAGGACCATTAATAGCATACTCATTCAACTTTTTCTTTATATACCAATAAATTAGTTTTCCCTTTTTAGTAAAAACATCTATTTAATTGGAGAATGTCATTGTTTTCAATTCAATGTAAAATCAAGGATAATCTTAAAAAATTTTGTTCATAGATATTATATGTAGGACAAAATAACTTTAGAAGTGGATAAATTATTTTAAAATAAATGGATTCTAGATGGTTTCCCTTTCAAATTAAATGGGATTTTTTTTTTGGGGGGGGGGGTGTAAAATAATTATTTTTCCCCTTCTTCCTCCTCTACCTCATCTTCCTTCTCTCCCTCTCCTTTTCATTCTTTTTTTTTCTCTTTCTTTTCCTTTCTGAATAGCTGTGTATGAATGTCTCTCTTCTGACTGTTGATATATATCTTATTTTCACTCATGGTAAAATACCTAACATAATGTATACAATTGGTAAACATTGGCTCATGGAATTAATTAATTTAAATCACTTTTAAAAAGAAGATAAACATTACTTGCAGAAATGGCTATCATTGTGAGAACCAAGTAGCCAAATTATTACTCATGACATTCAAAAATAATTCTATAGGAGACATTAAATTTTATAAAATCTAATTTTGATTATTATTGTTTAAATAGTAAATAATTATTATGGTAAATTATGGGGTACAGTAAAAGTAGAACTCTAAATGTTTTGATTAATGCTCAATTTATTGCATTTTTTCTCAAAGCTGAGACTCAAAAGGTTTAATTCAGAAGTACCTTTAAATACAGTTTTCTAGGGTGGTGGCATTGTCAGTTTCAAAGCATATGTTGGAAATTTGATTTTATTTTGGAACAATTTCACTCTCTGCTCTACAGGAGCTGACCAAACGGGAAGTCGAATACATTGCCTTGTCAAGGGACACCACAGAAACTGATCTCAAACAGCGTCGAGAGATCCGTGCAGGCACGGCCTTTTACATCGATCAGGCAAGTTCTGATCATGCTGTAATACATGACTGTTTACTCCAGGTCTATAGTGAATTGATTTTTAAAGTAGAAAGAGAGTGGTAGCTCATGTAGTAGTGAAAGATAGCTATATTGTATTCTCTCTAGTCAGATTTGATTTGGTATTTTTTAGTTTCTGTTCTTGTAAATGTTTTTTGGTTTGGTACTAAATAAGAAACCACAGATAAAATTAATTGTTCTAAAATGTTGGCTAAAGATCATTTGCCATTTTCTTAATTTTCAATTACTTTATACTTTTTTGGGGGCGGGGTTCTTAGGCACAGATTACCAACTAAAATAATAGTTTATTAATATTATAATGAATCTTGTTATACATTTCTTCAAATTATTGCTTCAAATATTAAATTTTGTTCTTTGTTAAAATACCTAGAGAAAAAAGGACATGGTTTATAAATGTGCAGTTCATAGAGAAAGTATTTTAAATGTTCAACACATTTGTGACAAGATGCTTGACCATTTTATTTATAAAAATAAAAAATTAAAACAATAGCTGCTATTTTTTTTCCCATCTTTCAGATAGGCAAAGATTAAAGAATTTGTTAATGTCCACTATTGATGAGGAAAAAGGGCTGAGGAAAGAGTATTGCTGTTGATGAGGTCATAAATTTATACAATTTGAAAGAAAATCTAGCAGTTATGTTTCTAGTAATTTTTCTTTTAATTATTATTTGCACAAGCATGCAATGTTATATATACAAGGATGTTTATTATGGTATTGTTTGATATAATATAAATGAAATTGTAATGATGTACATTTAGGAGGTAAATAAAAAGTGGTAAGTAGAGTTTTCTGTAGCTATTAAGAAGAATGAGATGAATCTCTTTGTGGTGATAGAAAAGAAGACCAGTATGTAAATGAAAAAAAGTTGCAAAGTAGTGTATATAATATGATCCCATTTGTGATAAAAGTGAAAAAAACTCTCTAGATAAAAGCCTAAGTGACCGTTATGACCAGATGACCAGAATGACCAAAACCACCAATTGACCAGTCACTATGATGTGCACTGACCACCAGGGGGCAGATGTTCAATGCAGGATCCACTCCCTGGTGGTCAGTGCGCTCCCACAGCTAACCTCCTGCGGCCCCTCCACTTGGTCATCGGCCCCCATCAGCCCCTGGCGCTAAGCCATTCATAGAGACCTGTTTCTGGGTCAGGGTTTCGTATGTAGCAGAGCAGTTCCCTCTTTGCAATCTATTGAAAGTCAGCCCTAGACACAAAGGTTTGTATAGCTCACATGCTCTCCCTTCCCCAGGGGTCACCCACCTGCTGTGGTGACAGCTTGGTGGTGAGGGAAAAAGGAGGGAGGGAGGCAGGGAGCCGTGTGGTGGTGGGGCGGTGATGGTGGTGTCCGTGTCTGGAGTCTGTTTCTTACACACGCAGCCTGGCGACTGTCGCTTCCTCTCCTGACCCTGTTAGGGCCTTAGGGCCCAGGCTGGGACAGGGAACTGGGGGTGGTTGGTGGCAGATGTGTCCCCTTTCCCAGGGGGGCAAGGGCCAGCTCCCTCCTTGGGGCTAGCAGCCAACCTCCTGCAGTTTCCCGGCCCCTCCCCCCGTGCATGAATCCATGTACTGGGCCTCTAGTAAATCTATAAGCACTTGGAAATTTCCAGAAGGAAACAGAAGAATCAGCTAACAGAGCTCACCTCTGTGAAAAGGTGGTTGGACATCTGGGGTGGGGTGAGGAAAGAACTTACATGGTTCTTTAAATTTGAAGCTATCACACGAGCACACAATTATTCTATAATTTTAAAAAGTATAATTGTAAAAAACTACTGAGTGAAAAAAAATTTGAGACTAGAATATTCACATGTTACATATATTATTATTAATTACAAAAGGAAAAATGTTAGTACTATTTCCATGTATGTACTTTGCCAAATTGATAGGTTTTAATTTGTATTAAAAATTACTAAGTTGAATATTTTTATGTTTATTGACTATTGCTTCTATAAGATGTCAATGAATGGAGTAGATAAGGAAAAGGAGAATGTTACTGATAAATAACTTACAGAATATAAAACAAGGTTACAGTGTACACCATGTTTATCTATGTAAATATTTACTATAACTTATATCTACTGGTTGATATGAAGTTAATTTAAATATTTTAATGTAATTACTTTGGTAAGCAGATTATACATTGAAGAATTGGTTAAAAACCAGAAATATGAAAATTTATGGCTGATACGACATAGAGAAATGAGCGATTTTTACTTCCCTCAGAAGAGAAAATAATCTGAAAAAGCCCATATCAATATTCTAATCTTTTAAAAATTGATTATTGTCCTCACTTTTTTCTTACTTTACTTATTGCCATTATAGTTATTTATTCTGTTTATTGCCATGTGACTCTGAAGAGAGGAGGACTTTATGTTAATATACAATTGCTTGGATTACTCAAACATAAATCAATACAAATTAGCTAGTTGTAAATAAACAACATTTAGGTTTATGTCTAACTGTGAGGAAACACTCTTTATTCTCAAGGTAATTTTGGGAGTAGAAAGCCAGGATGGGAAGTTCAAATGATTTTCTTTAACTTTTTTAGCTAGGAACTTTTTTCACATTTGTATCTTGTTAATTTGTTTGACACAATACTGTGAATGTCCACCATGTAGCATGTTCATAGTTAATATTAAGTATAAAGATGCACTTTAAATAATTATCTGATATTACATTATACTCTGTTTTGGGTTATTCTTGATTTTCTCTTATTAATAGAGAAAAATGAGGATTCACTTTTCAAAGGCACTGTTTAAGTATTACAGGTCCTCAAAAGCAATTCTTCATAATAAATTGAATAATTGTGTTATTGATCAGAAAATATTTTTATCTTATCTAAATTTCTTTTACTTATTTTATGAAGTAGGAGAAAAGTTTATATTGTAAATTTTATCTCATTTATGAATGCTAAAGCCACTTTCCACATGTAACCACTGTGAAAACTACAAAGTAGTCTTTTAGAAGTTGATAATTAATAAATTAAGTACATGGAATTTAGAAAGCATCTCCTTCAGAAGCAGGCTCTTTAGAGTGGCTGAATTCTGGTATTTGCATTAGACCCTTTGCAGCCACAATGTCTAACAGTGCTTCTCAACCTTCCTAATGCTGTGACCCTTTAATACAGTTCCTCATGTTGTGGTGACCCCCCAAGCATAAAATTATTTTCGTTGCTACTTCATAACTGCATGAATCGTAATGTAAATATCTGTGTTTTTCCGATAGTCTTCGGCTATACAGCAGTGGTTCTCAACCTGTGGGTCATGCCCCACAGGTTGAGAACTGCTAATTGGGTGTATTTTCTTTTTGTTTTTCTTTTTAATTAAATCTTTATTCAGATCATTACATTTGTTTCTCTTTTTTCCCCTCCATAGCTCCCCTCCACCTGGCTTCCATCCCTCCCACTACCCTTACCTACCCTCCATGGATGAGTCCATAGGTGTATGATTTTTGTCCAGTCTCTCCCTGTACACCCCTACCTCCTTTCCCCCAGAGAATTATCAGTCCACTCCCTTTCTGTGCTCCTGATTCTATTATATTCACCAGTTTATTCTGTTGATCAAATTTTAATTCCCTTAATTTTTAGATTCACTTGTTAATAGATATGTATTTGTTGTTCATAATTTTTTTATCTTTTACCTTTTTCTTCTTCCTCTTCTAAAAGAGTACCTTTCAGCATTTCATATAATACTGGTTTGGAGTTGATGAACTCCTTTAGCTTTTTCTTATCTGTGAAGCTCTTTCTCTGCCCTTCAATTCTGAATGATAGCTTTGCTGGATAGAGTATTCTTGGTTGTAGATTCTTGCTATTCATCACGTTGAATATTTCCTGCCACTCCCATCTGGCTTGCATAGTTTCTGTTACGAAATCAGTTGACAATCGTATGGGTGCTCCCTTTTAGGTAATTAATTGTTTTTCTCTTGCTGCTTTTAATATTCTCTCTTTGTCTTTTGCTCTTGGTATTTTAATTATGATGTGTCTTGGTGTAGTCCTCTTTGGATTCCTTTTATTTGGGGTTCTGTGTGCTTCCTGGACTTGTAAGTCTGTTTCTTTTACCAGATGTGGGAAGTTTTCAGTCATTATTTCTTTAAGTAGGTTTTCAGTATCTTGCTCTCTCTCTTCTTCTGGCACCCCCACAATTCTGATCTTGATACGCTTCAAGCTGTCCCAGAGGCCCTTTACATGATATTCATATATTTTTTTCTTTTCCAGTTGAGTGTTTTCTGCTTCTTTATATTTCAAATTTTTGACTTGATTTCTGCCTTCCTCTAGTCTGCTGTTAGGTCTCTGTATAATATTTTTTATTGCAGTCAGTGTATGTTTAATTTCTAGTTGGTCCTTTATCATTTCTAGTTGGTCCTTTTCCATCTCTAGTTGGTCCTTTTTCATCTCCTCTTGAAAGTCACTAACTTTATCCAACTTTTCTAGGATATTCTTGAAAAACCTTATAAGCGTGGTTTTGAACTCTATATCCAGTCGTTTGTTTTCCTCTATTTCTTTTGTTTGTGATCCCTTCCCTTGTCTCAGCATTTCCACTATGCAGGGACAACTTCTGTGTTGGGTTCAGCCTTATGATACCAGACTTGAAAAACTGCATAAGCCTCTCTGTTGAGCTTGGGATGAGTGGAGTCTCAGGGCTTAAGGGAATGCCTTTCCTTCCAGTCAGCCCGCCCTCTACGGCCCCTGAGTCTCACATGACTGGGTAATCACTGGAGTGGTCCCTGTGCACGCATGCGCTCTCTTGCAGTGCCTCTAGACTGCTGCCTTTCCAGCTCCCCTTTACTCTGGGACCATATGAGTCTGGGTCCCCAGGGTTTTGCCAGAAACTGGGGTTTAGTGGAGTTAGAAGTGGCACAGATGGGAGGGTCTGTCTCCCGTCTACTCCCGAAAGCCAGCGGCACAAGCAGCAGTTGGTCCTCTGTGCGCAGTGCTGTGTGCTACCAGCCCTCTGATCTTTTGCGACTCCCCTAAATATCCATGCACTTCTCCCCCTTCATAGTCCAAACTACCCCCATATGAGTTTCGGCTGGATTTGGGTTTTAATGTCGTAGGATAAGGAGTTCAATGCCTTTGAGAGTCTCCATATCCCTCCTGCTAGAGGAAGCCAGCCAGATTCGCCGTCACCCGCTCGCTCCATGCGCGCGTCTCCGTACCTCAGTTTTTTATAGCTCCTCTCGGTCTATGTGAGCCTCTCTCTTTCCTTCTAGTTGAGGATTTCCACTCCGCCAGTTTTCCTGTGGTTCTGGATGATGTCCTTTCTGTCTTTTAGTTGTAGTTTTGAAATTGTTGTGCGAGGCAACAGTGTAGGTGTTTACCTATGCTGCTATCTTGGATTCTTCAGGATGTATTTTCTGATGGTCTTAGGCCACCCTGTTAGCGGTTCTCAACCTGTGGGGTATGATCCACAGGTTGAGAACCACTGCTGTAGAGCCTAAGACCATCGGAAAACACAGATATTTACATTAGATTCATACAGTTATGAACTAGCAACAAAAATAATTTTATGATTGGGGGTCACCACAACATGAGGAACTGTATTAAAGGGTCATGGCATTAGGAAGGTTGAGAACTACTGGGCTAATAGATTCTAATTGTCATTTGCACAACTGGAGAAAATCTATCTATGTTTACTGTGTCCTCTGTGTTAGTAGCTCAGGCCTTGTCTCCTTGCCATGTTGCCATCTTGTACAGGCCAATTCTTTTTTATTTTTTAAATATTTTATTGGTTTTTCACAGAGAGGAAAGGAGAGGGATAGAAAGTTAGAAACATTGATGTGAGACATCGATCAGCCGCCTCCTGCATGCCCCCTACTGGGGATGTGCCCGCAACCAATATATGTGCCCTTGATTGGAATCGAACCCGGGACCCCCAATTCTGCAGGCTGACGCTCTATCCTCTGAGCCAAACCGGTTTTGGCAGGCCAATTCTTTTCTACTCATATAATGTTAACTGTTTGGCATATTTGTATAATTCATTTTATAAAGTCAAGGGACATATCATAACTTCTATTGAGGAGACCTCTACTGTGGTAGGTGCATTTAATTCTCAAAACATCTTTAGGAAAAAGATGACTTCTTCGGTTTATAGGTGAAGTAACAGAGACTTTGAGGGCCTTGGCCCTACAACTGATAAATAGTAGAGGTAGAATTTGTCTAGTTTTAGAGTTTAGCTCTTTTCTACCATATTATGCTACTTCTCTGAAAAAATGATGATAATGATGACAATGATGTCAATGACTGCAAGGATAATAGTATTCACAATAATAATAGCCAATCCTTTTTAAAAGGCTTACTGTGTGCCACAGGTTATCTTATTTAATCTTCAACATAATCAATGAGATGTGTACCATAGAGTAGCTTTAGAAAGAAATGGAGACCCAGAGAGGTAAAGTGACTAACCTAAGTCATTGATATTTTAATATTTTAAAATAAAAAACTTGAAATGTAGAATTTAAAAAATTTTTCTTTGGCTTTCTGAATATATTATGCTTATAGCTTCTTTGAGTAATTAGAAATCTTATTATCATTAAATCATGTATATAAATATATATATTTATTTTTTCAAATGTGTACTTTTTAACAATAAGAATTCATTATATTTATTTAAATTGTTATTAATCTGCATTCTGAGCACAAGAAAGAGAAATTGTACAGATAAATAAAAATAAAAATATTATAAAATACTGTCATTAAGGCATGAAACTGGTATTTGAGGAGATATTCATTATTAAGGCTTTATAAATATGTTATTGAATTAATTATTCAATAACATATTTATAAATGTATTAACAAAAAACTTTATAAAGTTATTATTTGATATTAGTATAGAGCCATAAGTCCTCAAAGTCAAGTGATGAACATGTAAGTGAAAAATACAATAACTAAAAGAAAGATTCTATAATAACAGACCATTAGTAAGCAGTTTTGCCTTTCATGCAGCAAACTCAGAGAATTCAAAGAAATTAAGGATTAATCAAAATAATTTTTTAAAATCAACATTTTCCAATGTGGTACAAACAATGCCAAGGAATAACAGGACTGCCCAAACTATTAATGTGAGCATTTATTAGTCCTTTTAACTACCTATTGATGATAGACACACTGAAAAGAAAATATAGAATAACCATTGAAACAGAAAAGGGAAAAACAAACATCAAATGTTCCTTAAACAAAGGGCATATCCTATAAAAAATGCTATCTCAAGAAAGAATGGCCAAGGAAAAACCAAGATGGTGGCATACGTGAACACCTAAACTGCTGCCTCACACAACAATTTCAAAATTACAACTAAAAGACAGAACGGACACCATACAGAACCACAGGAAAGCTGGCTGAGTGAAAATTCTATATCTAGAAGGAAAGAGAGGAACTCACGAAGACTCAGAGGAGCTGTAAAAAACAGAGGTACACTTGTGGAGAGGGACTCATGAAGACTCAGAGAAGCTATAAAAAGCAGAGACATGCTTGTGGAGAGGATGGGCGGAGGAGGGTCTGGCTGGCTTTCACTAGTGGAAGGGAGATGGAAAATCTCAACTGCACTGAACCCCACTTCTAACTGTACTGAACTCCAGTTCCAGTTGAGACTCATATGGACTGTTGTGAAAAGGAAGTAGTGAGGAAAAACTTAGGGGAGCTGCAAAAAACAGAGGTCTGGGAGCGCTTGAAAGTGTGCGCGAAAGTGCACAGAGTGCTGACTACTGATTGTGCTGCTGGCTTTCTTTAGCGGGAGGAAAACAGAACCTCCCAACAGCATTGAAATCCAGGTCTGACTGCAGTAAACCCGTTTTGGGTGAGACCTTGGGGACCCAGACTCATACAGGTCCCTAGAGAGCACGGAAACTCAGGGGAACCAGACAGACAGAGATCTGGAGGCAAGTGCACGTGTGTACAGAGAGGGCTGCAGACATTACCCAAAGGCACTGAAACCCAGGGGTTGCTGTGTACAGGGCAGGGCTGACAGGAAGTCAAGGCTGTCTGCTCAACCCTGAGGCTCCAGCACATCCAAGCCCAGCACAGAGGCTGTTGCAATCTTGCAAGTCTTAAGGCTGAGTCCAGCACAGAAGTACTCCAGGTACAGACACAGCTGATACACACAATTAATTGGCTTGTGATACCAACAACTATCAAGAATTAACTACAATAAGACTGTACACACAGTTCACAAAGAAGTGCACCAAGAGAGTCCACCTCAGGTTAACTGGGGAGGCAGAGCTACTGGGCCACATAGGATACCTAGCACACAAAGCTACTCTACCAACTCAGGGAAGCAGCAAAAATGCGGAGACAAAGGAAGAGATAATAAATAAAAGAAATGGAGGAAAACAAATGACTGGATATAGAGTTCAAAACCACAGTTATAAGGGTTTTTAAGAATTTCCTAGAAAAAATGGATACATTTAGTGAGACCCAAGAGAATATGAAAAAAGACCAACTAGAGATGAAAGAGGACCAACTAGAAATTAAACATATACTGACTGAAATAAAAAATATTATACAGAAACCTAACAGCAGACTAGAGGATCACAAGAATCAAGTCAAAGATTTGAAATACAAAGCAGCAAAAAACATTCCACTGGAAAAGCAAAAAGCAAAAAGAATTTAAAATATTGAAGATAGTGTAAGAAGCCTCTGGGACAACTTGAAGCGTACCAACATCAGAACTATGGGGGTGCCAGAAGCAGAGAGAGAGCAAGATACTGAAAACCTATTTGAAGAAATAATGACTAAAAACTTCCCTCACCTGGTGAAAGAAATAGATTTACAAGTCCAGGAAGTTCACAGAACCCCAAACAAAGGAATCCAAAGAGGACCACCCCAAGACACATCATAATTAAAATACCAAGAGCAAAAGACAAAGAGAGAATATTAAAAGCAGTAAGAAAAAAACAGTTAATTACCTACAAAGGAATACCCATATGATTGTCAGCTGATTTCGCAACGGAAACTATGTAGGCCAGAGACGAGTGGTAAGAAATATTCAAGAACCTACAACCAAGATTACCCAGAAAAGCTATCATTGAGAATTGAAGGGCAGATAAAGAGCTTCACAAATAAGAAATAACTAAAGGAGTTCATCCACACCAAACCAGTATTATATGAAATGATGAAAAGTATTCTTTAAGAAGAAGAAGAAGAAGAAGAAGAAGAAGAAGAAGAAGAACAAGAAGAAGAAACAAGAAGAAGAAGAAGAAGAAGAAGAAGAAGAAGAAGAACAAGAAGAAGAAGAAGAAGAAGAAGAAGAAGAAAAAGGTAAAGATAAAAATTATGAACAACAAATACAAATCTATGAACAAGTGAATCTAAAAATCAAGTGAATTGAAAATATGATGAACAGAATAAAGTGGTGAATATAATAGAATTAGGGAATAGAATGGAAGTGGACTGATAATTCTCAGGGGGAAAGTGCTGAGGGGGTTGCAGGGAAAGACTGGACCAAAATCATACACCCTATGGATGAGGATAATGGGGAGGAGGTAAGGGCAGAATGTGGGGTGGGAGCCAGGTGGAGGGGAGATATAGGGGGGAAAAAGAGGAACAATTGTAATAATCTGAATAATAAAGATTTATTTAAAAAAAAAAAAAGAATGGCCATCACTGTTACGCATTATCTGCTGCATTAAAATTTCTATCACCAACATTACATAAGGCCTGCATACCAAGTTCATCATGCAAACTACTGTGGTCTACAGCAGGTGCATCATCACTCCCATTTCTCACCAGCAAGGAGGCACTAGCACAGAATACTATAGCCTGGGAAGGAGAGGCGGGGCTGGACTTTGACCTTGGGTGTGGACTGCTGGCATTGCTGCCCATCTTGAAGATGCCACTGACTGCATCTTGCTCTTCACCTTGAGGAAATCCAACTTGGTGTGTCAAGCTATTCCTAGATCAGATAGTGACTGTTTCTAACTTGGAAGCCTGTCCCAATAAAGATAACTCATCTAGCACCTCTCCTTTGGTCTTGAGGTCTGACTTTGAAATGGTTAAGGATTTTATATGTTCAGATGCCATTAGCCTATTGGAGTCATTCAAACATGCTACTGTGGGAGAAACCAAGATAGTGGCATAGGTAAACACCTAAACTGCTGCCTTGCACAACAATTTGAAAACTACAACTAAAAGACAAAACAGACATTATCCAGAACCACAGGAAAGCTGGCTGAGTGAAAATTCTACACCTAGAAGGAAAGAGAAAAGCACAATGAAACTCAGATGAGCTGCAGAAGGCAGAGGTACTGAGATGTGCACGTGGAGAGGACTGGCAACTGAGTGCATGGCTGGCTTTCTCAAGCTAAGAAAGACAAAAGCTCCTGACTGCTCTGAACTCCAATTCTGGGAGAGACTCTGGGGACCCAGACTCATTTGAGGAGAAACTGGACTGTCTGGCAGCGGGCAAAACTTGAGGGCAGCTTTCTCTCAGACGTGCTTGCAATGATTACTACGGGACACTGAGACACAGGGGCCTATTAGTGCAGGGCTGACGGAAAACCAATGCAGTCTTCTCTGCCCTGAGACTCTGCCTCATCCAAGCTGAGCACAGAGGCTTTTGTAAGTCTTGTCTCATAAGAGTGTCTCCAGCACAGAAGTTCTCCCAGAATAGACACAGCTGATCCTCACAGCCAATTGGCCTGGAGGTCAATTCCTCCCAGTGATATCAACAACATTTAAGGCTTAACTACAACAAGACTGTGCACACAGCCCATAAAGGGGTGCACCAAGTGTTTCCACCTCAGGTTACTGGGGAGGCTGAGCCACTGGGCCATATAGGACAATTATCACACAAAGCCACTCTTATCAACTCAGGAAAGCATCTAAAATGTGGAGACAAATAAACAGGTCACAAATGAAATAAATGTAGGATAGCAAATTACTGGATGTATAGTTCAAAACCACAGTTATAAGGTTTTTTAAGAATTATGTAGAAAAGGCCAATAAATTTAGTGAAACTCTTAAGGATATGAAAAAGAACCATCTAGAAATTAAGCATACACTGAATGAAATAAAAAAAAAATTATATAGAGACCTATCCGCAGACTAGAGAAAGGCAAGAATCAAGTCAAAGATTTAAAATACAAAGAAGCAAAAAACACTCAATTGGAAAAGCAAAAAGAAAAAAGAACCCAAAAATATGAAGATAATGTAAGGAGCCTCTGGCACAACCTCAAGCATACCAATATCAGAATTATGGGGTTGCAGAAGAAGACATAGAGCAAGATACTGAAAACCTATTTGAAGAAATAATGTCTGAAAACTTCCCCCACCTGGTGAAAGAAATAGACTTACAAGTCCAGGAAGTGTACAGAGTCCCAAACAAAAGGAATCCAAAGAGGACCACACCAAGACACATCATAATTAAAATGCCAAGAGCAAAAGACAAAGAGAGAATATTAAAAGCAGTAAGAGAAAAACAGTTAGTTACCTACAAGGAAGCACCCATACAACTGTCAGCTGACTTCTCAACAGAAAATATGCAGGCCAGAAGGGAGTGGCAAGAAATATTCAACGTGATGAATAGCAAGAACCTACAACCAAGATTACTCTACCCAGTAAACCTATCATTCAGAATTGAAGGAAAGATAAAGAGCTTAACAGATAAAAATGCTAAAGGAGTTCATCATCACCAAACCAGTATTATATGAAATGCTGAAAGGTATTCTTTAAGAAGAGGAAGAAGAAGAAAAAGGTAAAAGCCAAAAATTTATGAACAACAAATGCATATCTCTCAACAAGTGAATCTAAAAATCAAGTGAGTGAAAAAATCTGATGAACAGAATTAACTTGTGAATATAATAGAATCATGGGCATATCAAGTGAGTGGACTAACAATTCTCCAGGGGAAAGGTGTTGGGGGGTGCGGGAAGAGACTGGACAAAAATTGTACACCTATGGATGAGGACAGTGTGTTGGGGGGAGGTAAGGGCAGAGGATGAGGTGGGAATTGGGTAGAGGGGAACAATTGTAATAATATGAACAATAAAGTTTTATTAAGTTAAGAAAACAAACATGTTACTGTACTACTGTCCAGAATCAGCACTTGGGCCTAAGTCTTGGCACTATTTGTGCTACTAATCCAACCTGTCTACTTTTTTGTCAGTTACTTCAGGACCCAAATGAGTTTTGTGCATGTGCTCAAAATCTGTGCCTTTTTCTTTAGGGACAAAGTTGTGTCATTATTAATAATAATTTATATTTTAATGGGTTTGATAGCTTTAACATTTTTTCCACTACTACTTTGATTCATAGTGTACAGTACCCCTTAAGGATATTCTAATTTTGGAAATGAGGACACAGACCTCTAGAATAGTTGTTTGCCTAAGGTCTTTTATCAAATCAGAAGCAAATCTAGGACAGGAGCTTAGACAGTTTTTGATTTTGGGTCCTGCAGCTGTTTTTATCTTGAAATGCTTTGTGTTTACATGTTGGGTTGTTAAACCCGTTGTGTGAGACTGTTTGTCCAGAAGGATCTTGCTGTATTTTTTTTTTTTTCTGATTTCTCTGAGAAAACTAGGACTCTGGAAGTTCTGTAGTTGGAAGGGCTGGAAAGGATCCTTATAGTTGATTAAATTCTGCTTTTAGAAATGCTCACATAAAATATCTGTGCACTGCTCCCTTCTTTTTAAAAAAGATTTCACTTGAAATTTTTGGTAAGTTTGTAATGTTGGCAGCATTGAACATTAGAATAAACCAGAATTCATTTTAATGTGACTCTTGTTTAAAACTTTACAGTTTCCATGTGTTCTCACCTGTTTATTTGATCCTCCCAAGAAGCTTGTGGGATGGATAGGACAGATTGTATCTTCATTTCCTTTCTCTGGTTAAGGACTCGGTTTCCTTGTTTAGTGATGTTACCAATTCAAAAAGAGCTCTGAGTTTTCTATTTCATTGGGTGTTATCTGAAGCGTTACAACTGAAAGGAACTTTAGAGATCGTTTATTTTAATCTCTTTATTTTACAAATGGAGGAAACAGGCCTAAAGAGACAAAAATCACTTGCCTAAGGTTATTTAGGCAGATAAAGCAAAATCAAGAACTGGAACCCTGCTTTTCTGATTTCCAGTCTCTATAAGAATTACAAGTATAATTTGCATTACAAGTAAAATTGGGCCATGCTCTGCTATCTTCTATATTTTCATATTGCTTTTGTTTCTTGGAAATAGTGTGCAGTTCGTGCAGCCACAGAAGGCAGAACTCTTGTTTTGGAAGGATTGGAAAAAGCGGAGAGGAATGTTTTGCCTGTTTTGAACAACTTGCTTGAAAATAGGGAGATGCAGCTTGAAGATGGACGCTTCCTAATGTCTGCAGAGCGTTATGACAAACTTCTCAAGGTAAGAAAAGAAAAATTCAACTGCTCTGTCTTAGCTGCTGAGCTGTGGGTAGTGCCATTGTTGTGTCAGACACAATTGTATCAGAATGAGGACATATGTTCAGGGGGCCCATATCTGTGGCAAATTGCTTAAGTCAGGTCATAAGTTTGTAGTTTTATAAGATTCCTCTAATATTTGCTGGCCATTTTAGAAAACATCCAAAATTTTTACTTTATCTTGCCAATCTAATAACTTTCTCCCCTCCTTTCCTTCTTTCTTTTCTTATCCTCTCACTTTCTTTCTCCTTTTAATTCTTCTTCCCTTTCCTTCTCTTTTCCTATCTTCCTTTTTTCCATCTCTCAACAACTATTTACTAAAAGCCTAATGGCTTCTAGACAATGGTGAGAATACAAAGCTGAAAAAAGTTCAGTTCTTGGCCTCAGAAAGTGCAAAGACCAATAGATATTGACAGAAATTAGTAGGTATTTAAAAGATACCATGGCCCTGCTAGAATTCCCTTTACTACACCTTAAACATGTCAGATAGGCATTCTCCTACCTTATGGTTGTTTTGCACAAGCACTTGACTCTTCTGGAATGGCTTTCTCCCACATATCTGTCCGGCTAACTTCAAGTCTTTGCTCAAATATTATATTATACTTGAGGATTGGTGCATGGATTCATGCATCAGTGGGGTCCCTCAGCTTGGCCTGTGTCCTCTCACTGTCTGGGACCACTCAGGGGAGCTGGTTTTGGCCTGAGCCCCACAGGCCAGGCCGAGAGACCCCACTGGTGCATGAATCCAGGTACTGGATCTCTAGTATGCATATAAGATCTTTGGTTAAAAAATATTTCACTAGAAATTTTTGGTAAGTTTGTAATGTTGGCAGCATTGAACATTAGAATAAACCATCCTAATGAATCTCAGAGAAAAGCGGGGATGGGGAGAGGATTGGAAGACAGTGGTAAGAATACAAAGCTGAAAAAAGTTCAGTTCTTGGTCTTAGGAAGTGCAAAGTCCAGTAGATATTCACATCCTCTCCCCGTCCCTCCTTTCCTCTGAGATTCATCAGTCTGTTCCATGTTTCCTTGCCTCTGTTTTCTGCTTCTGCATTGAGCATCTAGCCCCTGGAGGTCAGTGTGCATCATAGTTCCCAGTTGGCTGGTTGCTTAGGCTTTTATATATTTATACTAGAGACCCGGTGCATGAAAATTCATGCACTGGATGCGGGGTCCCTCAGCCTGGCCTGCCCCCTCTCACAGTGTGGGACCCCTCAGGGTGGGAGGTGACCTGGCAATCAGGGGAGGGTGATGCGCCATCACTCTTCTGCTATTGCCACTGCTGGCAGCACAAGCCTTGGCCGGTCCTAGTTGGCTGAGCCTTGAGTGGCCCTGGGAAGCTAGGCAGCCACCATCCAAGGCTTGCCTGCACCTTGGGCCAGCCCTGGGCGGCTGGGCAGCCATCATCTGAGGCTTGCCTGTGCCTCAGGCGTCCGCTGGGCAGCCACCATCTGAGGCTTGCCTGCACCTCGGGTTGGCCCTAGATGGCTGGAGGGCTGAGGGGACTGGGTGCCACCATCTTGTGATTGTGGGCGCTGTCATCTTTGAGGGCATGATAGTCAATTAGCTTATTCCCTCCTTATTGGCTCAGGGTACCGCCATCTTTGCGACCATGTGAGAGTCAATTAGCATATCCTCTCTTTATTAGATAGGATGAGAAGGATGTAATACATTTTTTCTAATGTAGTCATCAGTATAAATACATAATTTTTATTGGTAAGTATAGTTTCTGTATCATAGAATCTGTCTCATGGGAACCTTACAGAACATAGGCAAGATCTCTTCACAAAACACCACCACTTTAAGATAATTTCTATGATAAAAGGATTTGAACAGCATAACTGAAGTCCCACTTATTTCTAGCTAGATTCAATATACTAAATTAGAATATCTCAATGTTAATGATTTCATAGAGATGATTATAGTAGAATATTATTATGAAAACAAATACAATTGCCTTATACAAATTTTATTTATATTCTGATTATAATTTTCAAATAAGTAGAAAATAGAAGTATTTAGCTTTCTGAAAATTATAGTCTTGGTTTCTCAGACAAGGTTATATCCAGATCCTTGTTTTTTAGTGTGTATGAAATAGTATTAGTGTTAGTCCTATTAATTTAAATGTAGGGTCATGATTTTGGTAATGCTAGAAACAATTGTTCATTATGTTTTTTAATTATTTCATGCCTTCAATCAATAGACATTTGTCCTGCTATGTGCTAGAGGTAATAAGTCTTTGGACCCAGCAAGAGAAAGTCATGTACAGAAGTCAGTGCACAAATGTATGATTATAGACGCTTGCATAAGACATAGTGGAGGGGGATGAAAGTAGTTCTGATGGAAGGAGGAGATGAGAAAGGATCTCATTTTAAAGAAGATAATTTTTGTGCTGAGCTTTGGATAATACTTGTGTTTAGGCTGTGCAAAGTGGAAAGAGTGTTCCAAACAAGTGGAGCAGTATTGGTGAAGCAGCATGATGTGTCTGGAGAGCCATGGTTATGAGATGGGCACAAGCAGAGTCACGGAAGGTGGGCGGAGGGGGTGGGTGTGAAGTGGTTGCCAAGACTGGGAGAATCAGACATGAATCCAGCCAGAAAAGGCCTTGAGAGTCATGTTAAGAGTTTCTACATTGTCATGGAGCCATATTCATATCAACTTTGTAAGCTCCGTGGAGTCTACAGCTGATCACAGTGAAGAGCCATTGAAAACGTCAGGCAGATGTGAAAAATGGCATTTAATAGGTGCCTGCTATGGACCAGTTGCTTTTACATATATAATCACATTTAATTTCCATTAAGCCATAATAATGTTGGTGATATTATTTCCACTTTTTAGTGAGAAAGCTGAGGCTCAGAGGGTGCACCCGAGTCAGGATTTAGAAACCTAAAACCTGTACTGTTTCCAGTCTCTCAATTCCACCATATACTAGTTGCAGGATCAGGGGAAAGTTACGTAACTCCTCTGAAAAGCAGTTGGTTGACTCAGAAAAAGGAATTAAATGACTATTTAGATCCTGGTGAAAGTTAAATAAGAAAAATTCATGGAAAGTACTTACCATGTAGCAAGTTTTCAATACATGTTTATTATTACTATTATTATACCTTGGTAGAAAATATACCTATAGACATAATTCTCTGCTTAAGGCCCATGGGCAGGCTCTGCTCTGCCAGCAGTCTGCAGATTTACCTTTTTATATCCTCTGGTCTGAGCCAGTACATTGTCCTTACTCTCGTAACTCTGTTAGTCTGTGTTACTGCATTGGACTTAGAAACTGACCCACATCTCCTTGGTTCCTCAATATGTTCACTGCCTCTCCCTTTAACACCAGTCTTCGTATTGAGAGCCTTCCCTGGCATCCTGATCCTCCTTTCACTTTGCTTCCTTCCTTGGCAGTTTGACTTTGAGAGTATTCTCAAATAGGTTACACAGCAGTGAGGGCCTAAATTTCTTTAGCCTAGAGGCTTGTGCAGTTGTAATCTGTATTAGTTATGATGTAATGTTTGATCTCAAACTTTTTAAGGATCATACCAAAGCAGAACTGGATGCGTGGAAGATTGTTCGAGTTAGTGAAAATTTCCGAGTGATTGCTTTGGGCTTGCCAGTGCCTAAGTTCTCCGGGAATCCATTAGACCCCCCTCTCCGTTCTCGATTTCAAGCCAGAGATATTTATTATCTACCCTTCAAGGTAAGTATGAACAAGGATAATTTATTTTGTAAACAGTTTTTCTATTCATAATGAATTCAATTACTATGAAAATGTAACTATGTTTGTAGATGTCCTTCTCACTAGCTAATTGCAAGGAAAAAAGGTAGATGGTGAAGAAAATCTCTGAAAATGAGGAAGAAAAATTATTGTGGTATCATTTTTCTAACAGGATTATTTTTGTTGTTAATCCTCATCTAAGGATATTTTTTCCATTGATTTCCCCCCCATTATTATTTTTTAAATTCTTCATTGTTTAAAGTATTACACATGTCTTCTTTTCCCCCATTCACTCCTCCCTGGCAAATCGCATCCCCCAGCACATGCCCTCTGCCCCTTAGTGTCTGTGGCCATTGGATATGCTTATATGCATCCATACAAATCCTTTGGTTGATCTCTTCCTGGGCCACTCTCCCCCCCCCCCCCCCCCCCCCCACACACACATACCTTCCCTCTGAGGTTTGACAGTCTGTTTGATGCTTCTCTGTCTCTGGGTCTCTTTTTGCTCATCCTATATAATAGCCTAATATGCTAAGTGTTCAGTTGACCAGTCGGTTGTTCAACTAATCAAAGGCCACTCAACCGCTTGCTATGACATGCACTGACCACCAAGGGTCAGACAGTCAACTGGTCAACTAGTTGCTATGGTGTACACTGACCAACAGGGAGCAGATGCTCTGACCAATAAGTTAGCTTGCTGCTGGCGTCCAGCCCATCAGGACTGAATGAGATGAACCGGACATGCCCTGAAGCCCTCCTATGGCCCTTTCCTGGTTGGCCAATCTCCCACATCCCTACCAGTCCCAATTGTGCACTGGTGGGGCCTATACCCTCTTGCAATCTGGGACACATGTTGGACAAGCTGGTTTCAGTCCGATCTCACAGATGAGGTTGAGGGACCCTACTGGTCCACAAATTTGTGCATGGTGCCTCTAGTCACTATATCTTGTTCATTATATTCCACAAATGATGAGATCATATGATAGTTATCTTTCTCCAACTGGCTTATTTTGCTAAGCATAATGCTCTCTGTATCCATCCATGCTATTGTGAATGGTAAGACTTCTTTCGTTTTTACAGCAGCATAGTATTCCATTGTGTAGATGTACCACTGTTTTTTAATCCATTCATCTGCTGATGGCACTTAGGCTGCTTCCAAATCTTAGCTATTGTAAATTGTGTTGCTATGAATATAGAGGTGCATATTATCTTTCTGATTAGTGTTTCTGATCTCTTGGGATATATTCCTAGAAGTGGGATTACTGGTCAAATGGGAGTTCCATTTTTAATTTTTTGAGGAAACTGCATACTGTTCTCCATAGTGACTACATTAGTATCCATTCCCACCAGCAGGCAGGAGGGTTCCTTTCTCTCTACATCCTTGCCAGCACTTGTCATTTGTTGATGATAGCCATTCTGACAGGTGTGAGGTGCTACCTCACTGTTGTTTTGATTTGCATCTCTCGAATGGTTAGTGACTTTGAGCATCTATACTAATAAGAGGATAATATGCTAATTAGATTGGGAGATCATCTGGGCATCCTTATGGACAAAGCCATGGCAGAGGTGGTTAGGGGCGATCAGGCCAGGAGGAGAGGGCAATTGGGTGTGATCAGGTTGTGGGGGGCAATTGGGGATGAGCTTGCCAGCAGGGAGGTCAGTTGGAATGAGCAAGCCAGCAGGGGGAGCAGTTGGGGGCAATCAGGCTAGCAGCGGAGGCACCTGGGGGCAAGCAGGCTGGAGGGGAAGCAGTTGGTGGTGATCAGGTCGGCAAGAGGGGTAAGTTGGGGATGAGAAGGCTAGTAGAGAGGGAAGTTGGGGATGAGCAGGCCATGGCGGGGGGGCAGTTAGGAGCGATCTGACTGGCAGAGGGGGCAGTTGGGGGCAAGCAGGCCGAAGGGGAGGCAGTTAGTGGTGATCAGGTTGGCAAGGGGGGTAAGTTGGGATTGAGAAGGCTGGTAGGTAGGGAAGTTGGGGATGGGCAGGCCAGCAAACAGAGTGGTTAGGGGAGATCAGACACACAGGCAGGTGAAGGGTTAGGAGCCAGCAGTCCTGGATTGCTGAGAGGGATGTCTGACTGCGAGTTTAGGCCCAATCCTATAGAGATAGGGCCTAAACTGGCAGTCGGACATCCCCCAAGGAGTCCCAGATTGGGGAGGGTGCAGGCCAGGCTGAGGAACATCCCCCACCCCCAGTGCACAAATTTTGTGCACTGGGCCACTAGTGTTTTCATATGTCTCTTGGCCTACCTACTGTATGTCCACTTTCTAAAAGTGTCTATTGTTTTGATTGGATTGTTTATCTTCCTTTTGTTAAGATGTATGAGTTCCTTTTACATTTTGGAAATTAGACCTTTATTGGAGATAACCTTTCACAAACATGTTCTCTCATGCAGTGGGCTTTCTTGTTGTTTTGTTGATAGTTTCTTCTGCTGTGCAGAAGCTTTTTATTTTGATGCTGCTTTAAAAAAAAGTTATTTTATTGTTTAAGTATTACAAATAGTAGTACATATATCTCCTTTTTCCCCCATTGACTTTCCCCCAGCCTCCCTTACCCCCCAGAACAGTGGTTGGCAAACCATGAATCACAAGCCACATGTGGCTCTTTGGAGCCTTGAGTGTGGCTCAGTGTTAGAACCACTTCTTCAAAATAGACTTGCCCAGGCCGAAAACTGACTTCTGCACATGGGCCATGAAGTTTAAGTTACACTCTATGTACCTGCCCACATGTGGTATTTTGTGGAAGAGCCACACTCAAGGGGCCAAAGAGCTGCATGTGGCTTGCGAGCCTCAGTTTGCTCACCACTGCCCCAGAACATGCCCTGACCTCCCCTTGCCCAGTATCTTGCATCCATTGGTTATGCTTATATGCATGCCTACAAGTGCTTCATTTGATCTCTTAATTCTCCCTCCCCAACCATCCCCAGCTGGCCCACTGTAGTTTGACAGTCTGTTTGATATTTCCATGCCTCTGTATCTATTTTTGTTCATCAATTTATAATGTTCTTTATTATCCATAAATGAGTGAGATCATGTGATAGTTTTCTTTCACTGACTGGCTTATTTCACTTAGCATAATGCTCTCCAACTCCACCTATGCCATTGCAAATGGTAAGAATTCCTTGTTTTTTTGTTTTTTGTTTTTACAGCAGCATAGTATCCCATTGTGTAGCTGTATCACTGTGTTTTTTTTTTTAATTTCTTTATTGATTCAGGTATTACATGTGTCCTTATTCCCCTATTACCTCCCACTTTCTATTCAATCCCCCATACCCCTGTTGTCTGTGTCCATTGATTAGGCTTATATGCATGTATGTAAGTCCTTTGATTAATCTCTCCCTTTTACCCCCATCATTCCCTACCTTCCCTGAGGTGTGATGTTCTGATTGATGTTTCTCTGTCTCTGGATCAAGTTTTGTTCATCAGTTTATGTTGTTCATTATATTCCACAAATGAGTGAAATTATGTAATATTTATCTTTCTCTGCCTGGCTTATTTCATTTAGCATAATGCTCTCCATCTCCATCCATGTTGGTGCAAATGGTAAAAACTCTTTTTTTACCACAGTGTAGTATTCCATTGTGTAGATGTATTACTGTTTTTTAATCTATTCATCTGCTGATGAGTACTTAGGCTGTTTCCAAATCTTAGCTATTGTAAATTGTGTTTCTATGAACATAGGGGTGCATATATCCTTTCTGATTGGTGTTTCTAAAGTTTTGGTATATATTCCTAGAAGTAGTATTACTGGGTCAAATGGCAATTCCATTTTTAATTTTTTGAGGAAATGCCATACTGTTTTCCACAGTGGCAGCACCAGTCTACATTCCCACAAGCAGTGAAGGAGAGCTTTTTCTCCGCATTCTCTCCAGCACTTGTCGTTTGTTGATTTTTAATGATAGCCATTCTGCAGGTGTGAGATGCTATCTCATTGTTGTTTTGATTTGCATCTCTCCGATGATTAGTGACTTTGAGCATGTTTTCATATGTCTTTTGTCTTTCTTAATGTCCTCTTTCAAAAAGTGTCTCTTTAAGTCCTTTGCCCATTTTTTTTTTTTTGATTGGGGTGTTTATTTTAAGTTGTATGAGTTCCCTGTAAATGTTGGAGATTAAATGCTTATCGGAGATAACATTGGCAGATATGTTCTTTCATGCAGTGGGCTTTCTTGTTGTTTTATTGATGGCTTCTTTTGCTGTGCAGATGTTTTTTTCTTTTGATGTAGTCCCATTTGTTTATTTTCTCTTTAGTTTCCATTGTCCTAGTAGTTGTATCAGTAAAGATATTGCTATGAGAAGTTTCTGCTATTTTACTGCCTCTGCTTTCTTCTAAGATTTTTATGGTTTCCAATCTTATATTTGAGTCCTTTATCCATTTTGATTTTATTTTTGTGTATGGTGTAGGTTGGTGATCTAGTTTCATTTTTTTGCAAGTATCTGTCCAATTTTCCCAGCACCATTTATTGAAGAGACTGTCTTGTCTCCATTGTATGCTCTTGCCTCCTTTGATAATATAAATTGAACTTACTGGCTTATGTCGATGTCTGGATTCTCTGTTCTCTTCCATTAGTTTATATGTCTATACCAGGCAGTTTTGAGAACATTGGCTTTGTAGTATAGCTTTATATTTGGTATTGTGATTCCTCCAACACTGTTCTTCTTTCTCAAGATTGCTGCAGATATTAGGGGTCTTCTTTTATTCCAGATAAATTTTTGGAGAATTTATTCTAGGTCTTTGAAGTATGCCATTGGTATTTTAATGGGGATTGCGTTGAATTTATAGATTGCTTTGGGTAGTATGGACATTTTGATGATGTTGATTCTACCAGTCCTTAACCATGGTATATTCTTCTATCTGTTCATGTTTTTCTCTATCTCTTTTTTTAGCATCCTGAAATTTTCTGAGTACATATCCTTTGTCTCCTTGGTTAAGTTTATTCCTAGGTATCTTATTTTTGTTGTTGCAGTGGTAAATGGGATTGCTTTTTTGAATTATCCTTCTGTGAGTTTATTTTGGGTGTATAGAAAAGCCATAGACTTCTGGGTGTTAATTTTGAATCCTAGTTCATTGCTGAATTTATTTATTAGGTCTAGTAGTTTTTGGATGCAGTATTTGTAGTTTTCTCTGTACAAAATCACGTCATCTGCAAATAAGGACAGTTTTACTTTTTCTTTTCCAATTTAGATGCCTTTTATTTCTTCTTCTTGTCTGATCACAATGTCTAGTACTTCCAGTACTATGTCAAACAGGAGAGTGAGAGTGGGCATCCCTGTTTTGTTCCTGTTCTTAGGAGAAATGGTTTTAGTTTTTGCCTATTGAGTATGTTGTTGACTATGGATTTGTCATATATGGCTTTTATTATATTGAGGTATGATCCTTCTATTCCCACCTTGCTGAGGGTTTTTACCAAGAAAGGGTGTTGGATTTTGTCAAATGTTTTTTTCTGCATCAATGGATTTGATTATATGTTTTTTTTAACTCTTGGTATGTTTATGTGGCGTATCACATTTATTGACTTGCAGATATTATGTCGCATATCACATTGATAAACTTGTGAATATTGGCTTGTTTAATCCTTGCATCCCAGAATAAATCCCACTTGGTCATGATATACAATCATTCTGATGTAATGATGGATTTGATTTGCTAGAATTTTGTTGAGGATTTTGGTGTCTATGTACAGGTCAATGAGGGATATTGACCTGTAATATTCTTTCTTTATGTTGTCTTTATCTGGTTTTGGAATTATGGTAATGCTGACTTCGTAGAAAGAACTTGGAAGTGCTCCTTACCCTTGAAATTTTTGCAATAGTCTGAGGAAGATAGGTTTTATTTCTTCTGAGTACATTTAATAAAACTCCCCTGTGAAGCCTTCTGGTCCATGGCTTTTGTTAGTTGGAAGCTTTTTTATTACTGCCTCAATTTCCTCCATAGTTATTGGCCAATTCAGAACTTTTGATTCCTCCTGGTAGAGTTTTGGAAGATCATATTTTTCTACGAATATGTTCATTTTTTCTAGTTTGATCAGTTTGTTGGAATACAGTTGCTCATAGTTGGTTTTTTTTTTTTTTAATGATTCTTCACATTTCTGTGGGATCTGTTGTTATTTCACCTCTTTCATTTCTCATTTTGTTCATTTCTGTTCTTTCTCTTTGCTTCTTGGTGAGCCTAGCTAGAGATTCATCAATCTTTTTTTTACTTTAGTTTAATAAATCTTTAATGTTCAGATTACTATAATTGTTCCTCTTTTTTCTCACCATAGCTCTGCTCCACCCATTCCCACCCCACCTCTACCCTTACCTCCCTTCCATTGTTCTCATCCATAAGAGGACGATTTTTGTCCAGTCTCTTCCCACACCCCCCTCATCCCTTTCCCTCTGAGAATTGTCAGTCCACTCCCTTTCTATGCCACTGATTCCATTATATACATCAGTTTAATCTGTTCATCAAGTTTTTAATTCACTTGATTTTTAGATTCACTTGTTGATAGATATGTATTTGTTGTTCATAATTTTTATCTTTACTTTTATCTTCTTCCTCTTCTTAAAGAGTACCTTTCAGCATTTCACATGATACTAGTTTGATGTTGATGAACTCTTTTAGTTTTTTTTATTATATGAGAGGCTATTTATCTGACCTTCAATTCTGAATGATAGTTTTGCTGGGTAATCTTGATTGTAGGTTCTTGCTATTCATAACTTTGAATATTTCTTGCCACTCCCGTCTGGCCTGCATAGTTTCTGTTTGAGAAATCAGCAGACAGTCGAATGGGTGCTTCCTTGTAGGTAACTAACTGTTTTTCTTGCTGCTTTTAATATTCTTTCTTTGTCATTTGCTCTTGGTATTTTAATTATGATGTGTCTTGGTGTGGTCCTCTTTGGATTCCTTTTGTTTGGGGTTCTGTGCACTTTCTGGACTTGTAAGTCTATTTCTTTCACCAGGTAGAAGAAGTTTTCAGTCATTATTTCTTCAAATAGGTTTTCAGTATCTTGCTCTGTATCTTCTTCTGCACCCCCATAATTCTGATGTTGGTATACTTGAAGTTGTCCCAGAGTTGCTCCTTACACTATCTTCACATTTTTGGATTCTTTTTTTCTTTTTTCTTTTCCAGTTGAGTGTTATCTGCTTCTTTGTATTTCATATCTTTGACTTGTTTCTTAATGTTCCTCCAGTCTGCTGTTAGGTCTGTGTAGAATATTTTTTATTTCAGTCAGTGTATTTTTTTTAATGAAATCTTTATTATTCAGATTATTACATATGTTTCTCTTTTTTTCCTGTCCATAGCTCCCCTCCACCCAATTCTCACCCTTTCCTCTGCCCTTACCTCCCTCCCATTGACCTCATCCATAGGTGTATGATTTTTGTCCAGTTTCCTCCTGTACACTCCTTCAACTTCCCCTGAGAATAATCAGTCCACTCCCTTTCTGTGCTCCTGATTCTATTATATTCACCAGTTTTTCTGTTGATCAAATTTTTAATTCACTTAATTTTCAGATTCACCTGTTGAAAGATATGTATTTGTTGTTCATAATTTATTATCTTTTACCTTTTTCTTCTTCCTCTTCTAAAAGAGTACCTTTCAGCATTTCATATAATACTGGTTTGTTGTTGATGAACTCCTTTAGCTTTTTCTTATCTTTGAAGCTCTTTATCTGCCCTTCAATTCTGAATGTTAGCTTTGCTGGATAGATTATTCTTGGTTGTAGATTCTTGCTCTTCATCACATTGAATATTTCTTGCCACTCCCATCTGGCTTGCATTGTTTCTGTTGAAAAATCAGCTGACAGTCAAATAGGTGCTCCCTTGTAGGTAATGAACTGTTTTTCTCTTGCTGCTTTTAATATTCTCTCTTTGTCTTTTGCTCTTGGTATTTTAATTATGATGTGTCTTGGTGTAGTCCTCTTTGGATTCTTTTTATATGGGGTTCTGTGTTCTTCCTGAACTTGTAAGTCTATTTCTTTTACCAGATGTTTGAAGTTTTCAGTCATCATTTCTTTAAATAGGTTTTCAGTATCTTGGTCTCTCTCTTCTGGCACCCCCACAATTCCAATGTTGGTACGCTTGAAGCTGTCCCAGAGGCTCCTTACATTATCTTCACATTTTTGGATTCTTTCCTCTTCTTGCTTTTCCAGTTGAGTTTTTCTGATTCTTTATATTTCAAATTTTTGACTTGATTCTTGTCTGTCTCTAGTTTGCTGTTAGGACTCTTTATAATATTTTTTATTTCAGTCAGTATATGTTCAATTTCTAGTTGGTCCTTTTTCATCTTTAGTTGGACCTTTTCCATCTCAAGTTGGTCCTTTTCCATCTCTAGGTGGATCTTTTCCATCTCTAGTTGGTTCTTTTTAATCTCCTCTTCGGTTTGCTAACTTTATCCAACTTTTCTAGGATATTCTTGAAAAACTTTATAAGCATGGTTTTGAACTCTATATCCTGTCATTTGTTTTCCTCCATTTCTTTTGTTTGTGATCTTTTCCCTTGTCTAGGCATTTTCACTATGCTGGGAGAACTTCTGGGTTGGATTCAGCCTTATGATACCAGACTTGCAAAACCGCAAAAGCCTCTCTGTTGAGCTTGGGATGGGTGGAGTCTCAGGGCTTAAGGGACCGCCTTGCCTTCCAGTCGGCCCTGCTCTCCACAGCCCCCAAGTCTTACGTGACTGGGTAATTGCTGGAGCGGTCCTTGTGTGCACACAAGGGCAGTGCCTGTAGACTGCTGCCCTTCCGGCTCCCCTGCACTCCGGGACCACACGAGTCTAGATCCCCAGAGTTTCACCTGAAAATGGGGCTTAGTGGAGCCAGAAGTGGCGCAGTTGGGATGGTCTGTCTCCTGCCCACTGGCAAGAGCCAGTGGTATCATCAGCAGTCTGTCCTCTGTGCGCAGTGCCGTGTGCACCACCAGACCTCTGATCTTTTGCGTCTCCCCTAAATTTCCATGCACCTCTTCATTTTTACAGTCCAAACTCCACCTTTATGAGTTTCGGCTGGATCTGGGGTTTAGTGTTGTAGGATAAGGGGTTAAATGCCTTTGAGAGTCTCCATTTCTCTCCTTCCAGAGAAAGCCAGCCAGGTTCTCCAGCACCCGCTCTCTGCACATGCACAACTCTGTACCTCAGCTTTTTGCAGCTCTGGGTCTCTGTGAGCCCCTCTCTTTCCCTCTAGAATTTCCATTCAGCCAGTTTTCTTGTGGTTCTGGATGATGTCCTTTCTGTCTTTTAGTTGTAGTTTTGAAATTGTTGTGCGAGGCAGCAGTGTAGATATTTATCTATGCTGCCATCTTGGATTCTCCCTCAGTCAGTGTATGTTTAATTTCTAGTTGGTCCTTTTTCATAACCTCTTGGATCTTGCTAAATTTATCCATATTTTTTAGGAAATTTTTGAAAAACCTTACAACCATGGTTTTAAACTCTATATCCAGTCATTTGTTTTTTTCCATTCCTTTCATTTGTGATCTGTTTCTTTGTCTCTGCAATTTGGCTGCTTCCCTGAGTTGGTAGGGTAGCTTTGTGTGCTAGGTGTCCTATAAGGTCAGTAGTTCCACCTCCCCTGTTACCTGAGGTGTACACTCTTGGTGCACCCCTTTGTGAACTGTGTGTACAGCCTTGTTGTAGTTAAAGTCTTGATTGTTGTATGTATCACTGGGGGGAATTGACCTCCAAGCCAATTGGCTGTGAGGATCAGCTGTGTCTATGCTGGGAGAACTTCTGTGATAGAGACAGCCTTATGAAACAAGACTTGCAGAATTGCAAAAGCCTCTGTGCTCAGCTTGGATGGGGTGGAGTCTCAGAGCTGAGCAGATAGCCTTGGCTTCCATCAGCCATGCCCTATGAGGCCCCTGCGTCTCAGTTTTCCTCCCTGTGTGCACTCGTGCTCTTGCGCCTCCAGACCTCTACCTTTCATCGCTACCCTGAGTTTCTGTGCGCTCTGGGGACTCGTAAAAGTCTGGGGCCACAGTGTCTCACCTGAAACTGGGGCTCAGTGCAGTCAGAAGTGGATTTTAGTGCAGGTGGGGGGTTCCGTCTTCCTACCACTAGAGAAAACCAGCGACACACTCAGCAATGAGCACTCATGCTCACATGCCTCCAGACCTCTTCCTTTCATGGCTCCCCTATGTTTCTGTGCATTCATCCCTTTTCCTGACGTTCCAGACTTTCCCCGAATGCGTCTCGCCAGGAACTGGGATTCAGTGCAGTCAGAACTGGGGTTCAGTGTAGATAGGAGTCTCTGTCTCCCTCTCACTAGAGAAAGGCAGTCAGGCACCTCGCCACCTGTCCTCTCCAAGATCGTGTCTCCATACCTCAGCTTTTTGTAGCACCAATGAGTGACCATGAGCCCCTCTTTTTCCTTCTAGTTGGATGATGTCCATTCTATCTTTTAGCTGTAGTTTTTAAATTGTGTGAGGTAGAAGTTTAGTTGGTCATCTATACTGCCATCTTGATTTTCTCCTATTTATTTTCTCTTTAGCTTCCATTGCCCTAGGAGCAGTATCAGTGAAGAAATTCCTTCAGCATTTGTCTGAGATTTCTTTCCTTGTGGATTCTTCAGTATTTTTATGCTTTCCTGTCTTCAGTTTAAGACATATATCCATTTTGAGTTTATTTTTGAATATGGTGTATGTTGGTAATCTACTTTCATTTTTTTTCATGTATATGTCTAATTTTCCCAACATCATTTATTGAAGAGACCCTCTTAACTCCATTGTATGTTCATGCCTCCTTTGTCAAATATTAATTGAGCATAGTGGCTTGGCTTGATATCTGGATTCTCTATTCTACTCCATTGGTCTATATGTCTGTTCTTGGGCCCAGTACCAGGCTGTTTTGAAAATAGTGGCTTTGTAATACAGTTTGAAATCTTTTATTGAAATACCACCTACTTTATTCTTCTTTTTCAGGATTGCTATGGCTTTTTGGGTCTTTTTAATTCCAAATAAATTTTTGGAGAATTCTTTCTAGGTCTGTGAAATATGTCATTGGTATTTTAATGTGAAATCTGTAGATTGCTTTGGGTAGTATGGACATTTTAATGATGTTAATTCTCCCAATCCATGAACATGGTATGCTCTTCCATCTGTTTACATCTTCCTCTTTCTCTTTTTTCAGTGTCCTGTAGTTTTCCATCTATAGGTCTTTTACCTCTTTAGTTAGGTTTATTCCTAGGTATCTTAATTTTTTTGGTGCGATGGTAAATGGGATTGCTTTTTTAGTCTCTCTTTTTGTAAGTTCACTGTTGGTGTAAAGAAATGCCATAATTTCTTGGCATTAAATTTATATCCTGGTACACTGCCGAATTCATTTATCAAGTCTAATAGATTTTTTCTAAAGTCTTTTAGTTTTTTTTTTTTAATGTACAATATCATGTCATCTGCAAATAAGGACAGCTTTACTTCTTTTCCAATTTGGATGATTTTCCCTTCTTCTTGTCTAATTGCAATGGTTAATACCAGTACTATGTCGAACAGGAGTGGTGAGAGTTGGCATCCCTGTCTTGTTCCTGTTCTTAGTGGAAAGGGTTTTAGTTTTTGCTCATGGAGTATCATGTTAGCTGTCGGTTTGTCATATATAGCTTTTATTATATTGAGGTATGATAATTCTATTCCCACTTGTGGGTTTTTATCAAGAAGGAGTATTGGATTTTGTCAAATGCTTTTTTTGCATCAATTGATATGACTATGTGATTTTTATCTCTCAATTTTTTTACATGATGTATCACTTTTATTGATTTGCAGATATTGTACCATCCTTGCATTCCTGGGATAAATCCTACTTGGTCATGATATATGATCTTTTTAATATACTGCTGGATCCAATTTGCTAGAATTTTGTTGAGGATTTTGGCATCTATGTTTATGAGGAAGTTTGGCCTGAAATTCTCTTTCATTGTTTTGTATTTATCTGGTTTGGATATTAGGGTGATGGTAGCTTCATAGAAGGAGCTTGGAAGTGTTCTTTCTTCTTGAATGTTTTGAAATAGTCTGAGGAGGATAGGTTTTAATTTTTCCTTGAATGTTTTTTAAAACTCCCCTGTGAAGCCATCTGTCCCAGGGATTTTGTGTGCTGGAAGCTTTTTGATGACTGCTTCAATTTCTTTCATTGTTATTCACCTATTGAGATGTTTAGATTCTTTCTGATTGAATTTTGGAATGTTATATTTTTCTAGGAACATGTCCTCCTCTAGGTTGTCCAGTTTGTTCGATTAGAAAATAGTTTTTTTTAAACAATTCTTTGTATTTCTGTGGGGTCTGTTGTTATTTTGCCTCTTTCATTTCTGATTTTATTTATTTGGATCCTCTCCTTTGACTCCTTCGTGAGCCTGGCTAGAGATTCATCAATCTTGTTTATCCTTTCAAAGAACCAGCTCTTGGTCTTGTTGATCTTTTGTGGTTCTTTTTTTTTTTTTTTTTGTCTCTTTGTTGTTTATCTCTGCTCTGATCTTTATTATTTTCTTCCTTCTGCTTACACTGGGCTTTTCTTGTTGCTCTCTTTCTAACTCCTTGAGTTGTAGTGTTAGGTAATTTATTACCATTGTTGTTTTCTGCAATAGGCTTATAGAGCTATGAACTTCCCTCTCAAGAATGTTTTTACTGTGTCCCATAGATTTTGGATTGTTGTGTTTTCATTGTCATTTGTTACCATGATGTGTTTTTTATTTCTTCTGTGAGCTCTCTGGTAACCCAGTCATTGTTTAATAGCATGTTGTGTAGTCTCCAGGTGTTTGATTTCTTTGGATTGTTTTTACTGTAGTTGAGTTCCAGTTTCATGTCACTGTGATCTGAGAAGATGCTTGTTATGATTTCTATCTTCTTGAATGTGAAAAGACTTTGCCTATGCCCCAACATTTGGTCTATCTTTGAAAATGACCTATGTGCACTTGAGAAGAATGCATATTCTGTGGCTTTGGGGTGAAATGTTCTAAAGATGTCAATTAATTCCATCTGGTCTAGAGTCATTTAGGATTGAAGTTTCTTTGCTGATTTTTTTTGTTTAGAGAATTTGTCCAATGGTGATAGTGGGGTATTAAAGTCTCCTACTATGATTGTATTGTTGTCAGTCTTTCCTTGATATCCTCCATGAGTTTTTTTTAATGTATTTGGGTGCTCTTGTATTGGGTGCATATAAGTTTACCAGAGTTATTTGTTCTCATTGGATTGCTCCCTTAAGTATTATAAAGTGGCCTTCCTTATCTCTTTTTATGGCCTTCACTATCGGATCTAATTTTTCAGATATAAGTATTGCTACCCCTGCTTATTTTTCATTTTTATTCGCTTTAAAAACCTTTTTACATCCCTTCACCCTCAGTCTGTGCGCGTCTTTTTTTCTGAGGTGGGTTTCTTGTAGACAACAGATATATGGGTCATGTTTTCTTACCCAATCCGTTACCGTATTTCTTTTGATGGGGACATTTACATTTAAAGTAATTATTCATAGATACTTATTTGTTGCCATTTTTATTCTTTACCCCTGTATTTTTTCTTTGCTTCCTATTCCTTCCTTCCTTCCTTTCTTTCTTCCTTCCTTCCTTCCTTCCTTCCTTCCTTCCTTCCTTCCTTCCTTTCTTTCTTCCTTCCTTCCTTCCTTCCTTCCTTTTCTTCCTTTCTTCCTTCCTTTCTTTTCTTTCTTTCTTCTTTTCCTTTTTTCCCCCTGCAGATCCTTTAGCTTTTCTTGCAATTGCTGGTTTGGTGGTAATAAACTCTCTTAGTTCTTTTTTTTGTCTGTGAAGCTCCTGATTTCACCTTTTATTTTGACTGATAGCCTTGCTGGGTACAGTATTCTTGGATTCAGACCTTTCCTTTGCATGACTTTGTATATTTCATTCCATTCCCTTCTGGCCTGATGAGTTTCTGTTGAGAAGTCAGGAGCTAGTCTTATGGGGGTTCCTTTGTAGGTAACTTTCTGTTTCTCTCTGGCTGCTTTTTAAGATTCTTACTTTGTCATCGGTGTTTGCCAATTTAATTATAATGTGCCTTGGTATCGGTTTGTTGGGGTTCATTTTGCTTGGGATTCTGTGGGCTTCTTGGATTTGTGTGGGTTTTTCTTTTCCTATATTGAGGAAATTTTCTGTCATTATTTCTTCAAACACGTTCTCTAATCCTTGTTCAGTTTCCACTCTTTCTGGAACCTGGAACCCCAATTATTTGGATGTTGTTGTTTTTTTTGTGTGTTATCGCAAAGTTCCCTTAGGCTCTCCTCTTGCTTTTTAATTTTTTTTTTCTAGAAGCTGCTGTACTTGGTTATTTTTTCCTACAGTGTCTTCTAACTCACTGATATGGTCCTCTGCTTCTTCTAGTCTACTTTTCATGCTTTCTATTGAGTTTTTTAAAGCCTTGATGTCATTTTTATTTCTTTGTGCATTTCTTCATGCTTCTTCTTCGTTCCCTCTTGGCTCTTACTCATATTGTCGATTTTGTCTTCCATTCTTTTCATCCACCTTATCATCATTTCTCTGTACTCTTTCTCTGGCAGGCTTATTTCTGCTTCTGTTTCGTTTACTTCCTTTTCTGGTGAAGCCTGCCTTTCTGTCTTATGTGGGCTGTTTCTTTTTCTGCCCATAGTCTTTCTTCTCCAGGTGTCTGGTTATGTAGTTCTCTCTCCTACGTTGATTGAAAGGCACAAACTACAACACGACCAGGTACAGCACACAAGGCACCGAGTAGAAATGTATTCAAGATGTTAATACTCACAAATAAGGTGACCACTAATGGAAGACAAATTAGGGTTAAGTAGAGAAGGAAGAAGAGGAAAATGATGAAAAAAAGAAAAGAAAGAAATGCCAAAATCAAATTTGGAGAGCGAGAAAAGGAAAAAAAAATTAACACAAAAATAAAATAAAATAAGAAAATAAAAAGGAGAAGAAGGAGAAGAAAAGAGGAAGAGAAAAAAGTCAGAGAGAAAAGAAACTGTATAAGAGAGAAAAGGGGGACAAACTATAGATGTCAGGAGAAAATTCCAATAGAACAGTCACTAATCCCAATAAAGGCCAGCAACCAGTACCTAGAGATTAATATAAACTGCAAATAGCAACTGGTATTGAAGTAGGTGAAGGAAAAGAGAGGTAAAAAACAAAGCAAGCAAAAAGCAAAATGAAACAAGTAGAATAAACTAAAACAATCTCACCAAAATTTTCAAGAAATAGATATAATCACTTTTCAGGCAAATAGCAACAAAAGGACATTGAGAAAAAACAACTTTTTGGCTAGTGTAGACAAGAAGAGAGAGGTTTGTATGGACTTGTAGTAGGGGATTTGAAATTAGATATATAAATGGGGTGAGATTTTAACCAGGTAAAGAGAAAGAATAGGGGGAATCTAAAGTTGGAAAAGGGAAAGAGAAACAAGATAACAAAATGGGGAAAGTTAGAAGGAAAGTGTTGGCATAAAGGTAGAGTTGAGTTGGAGTAAAATTATGATAAAGGAAAGATGAAAATAGAATGTAGAACTCTAATCCCAAAATAAAATAAAGAGAAAACAAAATTACACTTGGTTTTTTCCAAAAAGGTAAAGTACTAGTACTAATTAATAATACTAGTTTAAAACAAAAATGTAATAATTAAAAAGGTAAAATCAATTCAGGAAGAAAGAAAAAAATAATCTTTTAATTAAAATATGTAAAAATGAAAAATTAAAATTAAAAAAAAAGAAAAAAGGGAAAAGAAAAAAAAATAGAATGGTAATTCACTTCCACTATTAATCTGCTTGGCACTCCTGTTTCCCAGTAGGGAAGGTATTGCAGTTCCCTGTGTTCCCCTGTCTGTGTTTTAATCTCTTTATTCTTTTTTGGTTATGCTAGAGTCAATTTGTGTGTCATCCACTAGGTGGCAGTGTTTCGGTAGTGATCTCTGAAACAAAGCACAGGACCTGTCTAGGCTGTGCTCAGATCCTGCTACTCTGTGGTTCTCAAAGCCAGTTTGTGGGGGTTTTGCAGCCGGGACACTGTAATAACTCCCAGGCTGTCCTTCTGCCCCAGGAAAAAAACACGAGTCGTTTTCCAGAAGCTCTCCTCTGTCAACATCTCAGAGGGTTTGCCTTCACACTTAGGTGTCATGCCCTGACCACCTCTGGGGACCTCTCCAGAGGCAGTCTTCCCGCAGCCCAGTTCCCACAGTGTGCGCATCTTTGTTGAGCGGGTGTAGGAGACCTCACCCTGACCCAGGCGAAATCTGACCTTTCAGTGCGCTGTGTGGATCTCCGAATCCGCCACCCTCGCGGCCTGGAGAGCCATGCTCTGGGTCCCCGGCTCTTTGGTTAGTGCCTCCGCCAGCTGCACCTTTCAGACCTCCGCAGACATCCACCTCCCTCTTATCTCAGGGGAAATCTGACCTTTCCATGTGCCCTGTGGATCTCTGATTCCGCCGCGTGTCTGCGCCGATTGGAGAGCGGAGTTCTGGGTCCCCGGCTGCTTGATGGGTGCCCCAGCCACTAGCTTCAGATCTCTGCAGACATCCACCTCCCTCTGCAAGATGGCGTGATCTCCACATTCGTGCTGGTGGGTCCGGCAGACAAAATCCCCGTGGCAGTGGGGCTGCCTGGCCGGGAGAGCCCCATCCACCAGTCCCCCACCTTCTCCTGGAGGATAACTGACTCTTAACTTGCCAAAAAACACTCCCATTCCGACTCTCAGCTGCTCTCTCTCCCTCTGCCCAGTGACAAAGCTCCAGACGCATCCGTCTACTTCGCCGCCATTTTCTCCCCCCTACGGTTACTTTTTTGAGAACATTGAATTTATCAATAAATTATTTTTTGCTCTTAATTACTTAGTGTGTGATTAATTCAAAGATTGGATTGTTTATAAAACATTTGTTTTTAATTCTTTATATTCCTTATTAATTGTTTTGATGTTTCTATGTATTTTAGGACCAACTTAAATTGTTATATTCTGTTGGATCCAATGTTTCTGCTGAAAAGTAAGTCAGCTATACATTTATATATTTTTATATAAATATCTGGACACTTAACATGAATTTGTATTGCCCATTGATTGAATGATTCATTCAATTAACAATAATTCTTTGAAGAATTTTTTTAGTAGTTGTGGTAAGTGCTGATGATAAAAATAACAAAGAAAATGATAAAGATAAAAATCATGATAAAGACATGATAATCGATGGTACTAAACTAAAAATCTAGAAGAGGTTAAAGATATTTGAATATTTAATATAGTTTAACATAGTATAATAAGGTAATACTTTCAAAATTGTGGTTGAGAGTTTATAAGAACTTCATAAAAGCATTGTCCTTTGAGATGGATTCTAAAGAATGAGTATGCTTTGCCAGATAGATAATGGAATTAAGGAATTCCAAAAATATTTTTAAAAGCATGGAATATGAGAGTATGTCTCATTTTTGAGGATATAAAAAACTGCTGGTAGCTAGAGATACGTTTAGATTGAGATTGGGAGGTGAGGCTGCCAGGTTATGAAAAACTTCACATATTATGATGGATGTAAAAAACAGATTTGTTATCTAATCATCTCCTGAGTTTTAAATGGGATATTTTAATGTGGAGCTCTTGTTCCTTAATAATTTAATAGTAGATGTCATCTTATTAAATTTAACATATTTGTGCACATCCTATCTAATAAAAAAGTAATATGCAAATTGACCTTCACACCAGTCTCAGATGGCTTCCTCCATGTGGATACAAGATGGCTACCACAAGATGACTTGTAGGGGAGGGCATTTTTGGGTACTTAGGGGAGAGCAGACTGGCAGATGAGGGCAATTGGGGGAGACTAGGCCAGCACGGAAGGGCAGTTGCTGGGACCCAGACCTGCATGGAGGATGGCAGTTGGGAGGGACCAGGCCTACAGGGGAGGGTAATTGTGGGCGATCAGGCAAGCAGGGAGGGCAGTTAGGAGTGACTGGGCCAGCAGAGGAGGGCAGTTGGGGGAGACCAGGTCAGTAGGTGAGGGCAGTTAAGGGTACCAGTACTACATAGGAGGGCACTTTGAGGGGGCAGGCCTGCAGGGAAGTGCGGTTGGGAGGGGGTAGACCAGGCCTGCAAGGAAGGGCAGTTGGGAGGGGGTGGACCAGGCTTGCAGGTGAGGGCAGTTGGGCAGGACCCAGGCCAGCAGGGGAGGGTAGATAGGGGTGACTGGCCCAGCAGGGAAGGCAGTTGGGAGTGACCAGACTGGCAGGAGTGAGCAGTTAGGGACAATTGGGCTGGCTGGAGAGCAGTTAGGCATTGATCAGCCTGGCAGGGGAGTGATTAGGGGATGATCAGGCTGGCAGGCAGAAACGATTACACGCAATCGGGCAGAGGCAGTTGAGCGGTTGTGAGCCAGCAATCCTGGATTGTGAGAGGGATGTCCGATCACCTGTTTATGGGTGGTTGGACATCCCTCAAGGGGTCCCAGATTGGAGAGGGTGTAGGCTGGGCTGAGAGACACCCCTCCCCCATGCATGAATTTAGTGTACCGGGCCTCTAGTTATATATGAAAATTATTAGAATAAAACTTTAATACCATTTATCTTTTTCTCCTAGAGTTTCTCAGCTTTTGTCCTTTGCTACCACACTCTGTTCCCAAGAATCTTCTACTCTAGGACTTCCAGATTTTCCTTTAGATAGTTTACCAGCTGCAGTTCAAATCCTGGTATGTATAGAATAAATTAATGACTGGTGTAACCAAATGTGGCAAAGAATTTAAAAGTTCATCCTTGGATATTCATTACTTTAGTCTGCCTTTTAAAATATTGCCAGAACTCATACTAATTTATTGTGCAGTGCAGCAGACTGGGCAAAGATCAATGGTATGTTCTGAGCCCTTAAAAGAGCTTACAGCCTTAGAGGGGGGAAGGTAGAGATGCAACTCAAGTAAAAATTCCACATAGAGAAAAACTTTATCCTGATCACACAGAGGTATGCTCTAGTGTAAGTTGTGCCTCAGACTTGCCCCTACTTGATGTGAGGGAGCTGGGGATTTCACACACCAGCACCATTAGCCTTTGGTAAATGGCTCTCCCAGAGTACACAGGCACTAGTTAATCTCCCAGTCTTGAGCAAAGCTGGCTCAGATGGAGGGAGACCTACAGCAACTGGCAGCTAGAAGGGAAAGCTGGTTGCATAGAAAAAATAAGGACAGTTCTGAGGGGATTTTGTAGAGCACTGACGTCCACTACAGAATCACAAAAGTCATGACAGTAGTATCTGGAGGGTGGAAAGATCCTGCAGGCAGAGAGAACAGCACTTACAAGGGTATTGAATCATAAAAGGGCCTGGTATATTTGGCGGACAAATTGTATCCCTAGAGCAAGCCTGTATAGCGAAGAGAGGGATTAGAACCTTAGTGTGAAATGTTTTACATGGTGAGTAAAGATATCTGGGTTTTATTATGTGGAAGAAGTGGCCCATCAAACATTATTAAGTAGATCAGGTGTGTAGCAATAAGATACAGGGGTGGGCAAAAGTACATTTACAGGTTCAGGAAGATAGCTCTGTTTACAGGAGAAGGGATGGGGAGAGACTGGATGCACTAGGAGCATATAGACAGTTAAAATAGAGACTCTTCCAAGGAGCCTAACTTGAAGTGGTAGGAACACCATCTAAATCAGACATTTTAATTTTATTTATTTTTATCTTTTTTTAAAGTTTATTTTAATTCTTGACACTATTACAGATGACCCCATTTTTCTTCCACTTTGCCCATCTCCACCCAGCTTCCATCCCCTCTTCCTTCTGGTCATCACTGTACTGTTGTCTATGTCGATTGGTTGGTTATACATATATGTTCTTTGGCTAATCCCTTCATCTACTTTTATTCAGTCTCCCTCGCCCCTTCTCTCTAACAGCTGTCAATCTGTTCCTCATATCCATGCTACTGTTTTTGTTAGTCAGTTTATTTTGTTTATTAGATACCACATATACATGAGATTATGTGGTATTTGTTTTTCTCTGACTAGCTTATACCATTTACCATAATAATCTCCAGGTCCATCCATGCTGTCACAAAAGGAAAGATTTCTTTCTTTTTACAGCCGAGTAGTATTTCACTGTGTAAATGTACCACCATTTTTTTTTTAATTCCCTCATTTATCGATGGGCAGTTGGCCTAATTCCAATCTTGGCTATTGTAAATAACTCTGCTGTGAAAATGGGGATGCAGATATTCTTTTGAATTGGTGTTTTGGGATTCTTAGGATATATCTCCAGTTAAAAAATGGGCAAAGGACCTGAATAGACACTTTGTCAAAGAGGACATACAGATGGCCAGTGAACATGAAAAGATGCTCAATGTCACTAATCATTAGAGAGATGCAAATTAAAGCCACAATAAGATATCACCTAGATGAGACATTTTTAACAGTTATGTTGCAATTTGTTTTATATTTCCTGAGAGTTGGTGAGATGGGTATTTTCCCATGGTAAGTTTCCCAGGTATTGCTCATATTGTTCTATACATCTAGAAAGTTTTTCTTATCCTTTTTATTATGTCTTTTACTTTTCATTCTTTTTGTTTTTGCTCAGAACTTTTTATTTGGACAATTCTTAAACCTAAAAAAGGTTAAAAATATTAAAATGAACATATCTAATTCCTTCAAATAGAATCACTAATTATTAACATATTGCCACCTATTCTTGCTCTCTCATTTTTTTTTTCTGAACCATTTGAAAGTACACAACAGTTAACATTGTTAATACTTCCATATGCAACTTCTCAGAATTAAGACATTCTCTTACATAACCATATATCATTATCAGATTAACAATAATTCTATATCATCTAATAGAGGGTATATACTAAATTTTCCCTAATTGTCTATTAATAGACTTTTAAAAGTAAAGTGAACTGAATTGGGAAAGCAATTTATAATTTTGAAGCTAGGTTAATGTGGACGAGATTAATTAAAATTAGGAATAAAGATGGAGGAGGAGTTTGAGACAAGTAGGGTAGGGAAATGTGTTCAGACATGTAGTTTCAGACATGTTGAATGGGGGTAAAGAGGATATTCATATAGTCACGTCCAATGTGTAATTGAGAGTGTAAATCTAGAGCTCAAGAAAGAGATCAGGACTAGGGATATAAATATGGAAGCTATCAACACATAGATGGTAGCTGAAAGATGGGTGTGAGAGAGGTTACTAAAGGAAAGGGAGTGGAACAAGAATAAAAGCGGAAATAATGAATATTTGCTTATGTAGACTTTTGGGAAATATGAGTAGCCTATTCATTATTGTTTATAAGGCAATTTTAATGTCATATGTACATTTCAGAGAATTTTTCAAATTTATTTTAGATGTTCCTCATTCATATATATTTTTGCTCCTAAATAGAATTCCTTTCCTATGATGTCAATCAAACATGCAATCCACTGGCTTTACCCATACACTATTTTACTAGCACAGGAAGGGAAGATGGCTGTGGAAGATGTATTAAAAGTAAGTATCTTCTCCCTTTCCTTTTCCTTTCCCTTTCCCTTTTCTCTCCCTTCCCCTCTCTCCTCCTTCCCTTCTTTATTTCCTTCCCTTCTTTTTTATCCTCTTCCCATCTCTTCCTTCCTGCTTTCCTACTTTTCTGTCTCTATGTTTCTAACTTTCTCTTCTCTTACTTTGTAGGCATGGGGGCATTGGCATGCATTGAGGTGGCTGGTGTGGTTGGGAGATTGGTTTTATAGAGTAAATATGTAAATCAATTGAGCAAATAAGTGAATATATTGAGGAGAATAAGATCTGCATTTTTTACTGTTGGAGAGGGAATTTATAAACAGAGAGGATGAAAGAACCCTCAGGTATTATATTGGAATTGGAGAAATTGGCATGAACTCCTTTTTTTTTTTTAGTTTTTTCCTTCCCCCCCCTCCCCCCACTTTTTATAATTGTCTAAAGTTTTACATATGCCTCCTTTTCCCCTGCTTGACCCCGCTTCCCCAGCCATTCTCACTCCAGGCAAACCCTTACAGCCCCAGTGTCTGTGTCCATTGGTTATGCTAATATGCATGCATACAAGTTCTTTGGTTGCTCTGTAATCCCTCCAACCTCCTCCCATTTGTCTCTGGATCTATTCTTGTTCATCAAATTATGTTGATCATGATATCCCACATATGAGTGAGATCATATGATATTCTTTTTCTGACTGGCTTATTTTGCTTAGCAAAATACACTCCAGTTCCATCTGTGCTGTTGCAAATGATAAAAGTTCCTTCTTTTTTATAGTAGCATAGTATTCCATTGTGTAGATGTTCCACAGCATTTTAATCCACTCATCTGCTGATGGGCACTTAGGTTTTTTCTAAATCTTAGCTATTGTGAATTGTGCTGCTATGAACATAGGGGTATATATATCCTTTCTGATTGGTGTTTTTGGTTTCTTGGGATGTAGGTTTTACAGTGGGATTATTTGGTCAAATAGAAGTTCTATTTTTAACTTTTTGAGGAAACTCTATACTGTCTTCCATAGTGGCTGCACCAGTCTGCATTCCCACCAGCAGTTCACAAGGGTTCCTTTTTCTCCACATCCTCGCCAGCACTTATCATTTGTTGATGATAGCCATTCTGATAGGTGTGAGATGGTACCTCATTGTTGTTTTGATTTGCATCTCTCAGATGATTAGTGACTTTGAGCATGTTTTCATATGTCTCCCGGACATCGTATGTCCTCTTTCAAAAGTGTCTATTTAGGTCCTTTGCCCATTTTTTTTTGATTGGGGTGTTTATTTTCCTTTTGTTAAGTTGTATGAGTTCTCTGTAAATTTTAGAGATTAATCTCTTATCTGAAATATCATTGGCAAGTATGTTCTCCCATGCAGTGGGCTTTCTTGTTGTTTTGTTGATGGCTTTCTTTGCTGTGCAGAAGCTTTTTCTTTTGAAGTAGTCCCATTTGTTTATTTTCTCCTTAGTCTCCATTGCTCTGGGAGCTGTGTGGGTAAAGATCTTGCTATGACATATGTCTGCTATTTTGCTGCCTATGGAATCTTGTAGGATTTTTTATGGTTTCCCATCTTACATTTAAGTCCTTATTTCATTTTGAGTTTATTTTTATGTGTGATGTAAGTTGGTGATCTAGTTTCATTTTTTTTGCATGTATCTGACAAAATTTCTTAGCACCATTTATTGAAGACACTGTCTTGTCTTCATTGTAGCTCTTGCCTTCTTTGTCAAATATTAATTGAGCATAATGGCTTGGGTCAATGTCTGGATTCTCTGTTCTATTCCATTGGTCTATATGTCTGTTCTTGTGCCAGTACTAAGCAGTTTTAAGAATTGTGATATGATAATATAGCTTGATATCTTATATTGTGATCCCTCCAACTTTGTTCTTATTTCTCAGGATTGCTGTGGCTATTGGGAGCCTTTTTTTATTCCAGATTAATTTTCGGAGAGTTTGTCCTAGATCTTTGAAGTATGCTGTTGGTATTTTTATGGGGATTCATTAAATCTGTAGATTGCTTTGGGTAGTATGGACATTTTAATGATGTTGATTCTACCAATCCATGAACATGATATGTTCTTCCATTTGTTTATGTCTTCCTCTGTCTCTTTTTTCTTTTCTTTTCTTTTCTTTTTTTTTTTTAAATATATTTTATTGATTTTTTAAAGAGAGGAAGGGAGAGGAATAGAGAGTTAGAAACATTGATGAGGGAGAGACATCGAACAGCTGCCTCTTGCACGCCCCCTACTGGGGAAGTGCCCACAACCAAGGTACATGCCCTTGACCGGAATCGAACCTGAAACCTTTTAGTCCACAGGCAGAAGCTCTATCCACTGAGCCAAACCGGTTTTGGCCCTCTATCTCTTTTTTCAATGTCCTTTAGTTTTCTGAGTACAGTTCTTTTTAGCTCCTTAGTTAAGTTTATTCTTAGGTATCTTAATTTTTTTGTTGCAGTGGTAAATGGGATTGTTTTTTAATCTCTCTTTCTGTAAATTCATTATTGGTGTATAAAAAGGCCATAGATTTCTGGGTGTTAACTTTGTATCCTGCTACATTGCTGAATTCATTTATTAGGTCTAGTAGATTTTTATGGAATCTTTGAGATTTTCTATGTATAGTATCATGTAATCTGTGAATAAGGACAATTTTACTTCTTCTTTTCCAATTTGTATGCCTTTTATTTCATCTTGTCTGATTGCTATAGCTAGCACTTCCAGTATTATATCAGACAGGAGTGATGAAAGTGGGCATCCTTGTCTTGTTCCCATTCTCAGGGGAAATTAGTTTAGTTATTGCCCAGGGAGTATGATGTTGGCTATAGGTTTGTCATAAGGCCTTTATTATATTTAGGTATGATCCATCTATTTCCACTTTGCTCAGAGTTTTTATCAAGAAAGGGTGTTAGATTTTGTCAAATGCTTTTCTGAATCATTTGATATGATTATATGATTTTTGTTTCTCAATTTGTCTATGTGATGTGTTACATTTATTGATTTGTGGATATTGTTCCATTTTTGCATCCTCGGAATAAGTGCCACTTAGTCATCATGTATGATCTTTTTAATGTAATGCTGAATCCGATTTGCTAGAATTTTGTTGAGGATTTTAGCATCTATGAGGATATTGGCCTGTAATTCTCTTTCTTTGTGGTGTCTTTATCTGGTTTTGGAATTAGGATAAATGCTGGCTTCATAGTTTTTGGAATAGTCTGAGGAGAATAGGTTTTAGTTCTCCTTTGAATGCTTGGTAGAACTCCCCTCTAAAGCTATCCAGACCGGGGTTTTTGTTTGCTGGAAGATTTCTGATCACTGCTTTAATTTCTTCAGTAGTTATCAGCCTTTTCAGGTTTTTTATTCTTCCTGATTGAGTTTTGGAAGCTTGTATTTTTCTAAGAATATATCCATTTTGTCTAGGTTGTCTATTTTGTTGGAATAGAGTTGTTCATATTATTTTTTCATAATCTTTTGTATTACTGTGAGATCAGTTACTTCACTTCTTTCATTTCTGATTTTGTTTATTTGGTTCTTCTTTCTTTGCTTCTTGATGAGCCTGGCTAGAGGTTCATCAATTTGGTTTATCCTTTGAAAGAACAAGCTCTTGGTTTTGTTGATCTTTTATATTATTATTTTTTTTTGTCTCTGTCATTTATTTTCTTCCTTCTGCTTACACTGGCTTTTCTTGTTGCTCTCTTTCTAAATCTTTGAGTTGTGGGGTTAGATAATTTATTATTATTTTTCCTTGTTTTTTGAGATAGGCCTGTAGAGCTATGAACTTCCCTCTTAGGATTGCTTTCACTGTGTCCCAAAGATTTTGAGTTATTGTGTTTTCATTGTCATTTGTTGCTATGATGCTTTTTATTTTTTCTTTGATCTCTTTGGTAACCCAATCATTGTTTAATAGCATTCTATTTAGTCTTTAGGTGTTTTTTTTCATTGTTTTTATTTTAGTTGGTTTCTAATTTTATGTCATTGTTGTCTGGGAGGATGTTTGATATGATATCTATATTCTTCAATTTGGAGAGGCTTTGCCTGTGTCTCAATATGTCATCTATCTTTGAAATGACTCATGTGAGCTTGAGAAGAATGTATATTCTGTGGCTTTGGGGTGAAATGTTCTGAGGATGTCAATTAATTCCATCTGATCTAGTGAGTTATTTGGAATTGATGTTTCTTTGCTGATTTTTTGTTTAGAGGATTTGTACAGTGGTGTTAGTGGGGTATTAAACTTCCCTACTATGACTGTATTGCTATTAATCTCTCCCTTGATGTCCTCCAAATTTTTTCTTTTTATGTATTTGGATGCTCGTGTATTGTGTACATATATCCTTATCAGAGTTATATCATCTTGTTGCATGGATCCCTTTAGTATTATGAAGTGGCCTTCCTTCTCTCTTGTTATTCCCTTTAATTTGAGGTCTAATTTGTCAGATAGAAGTATTGCTTTTCATTTTTATTCGCCTGAAAAACCTTTTTCCATCATTTCACCATCAGTCTGTGTGAGATCTTTATCCTGAGGCGGGTCTCTTATAGACAGCAGATATATAGGTCATGTTTTCTTATCCACTCAGCTACCCTATGTCTTTTGATTAGGGCATTTAATTCATTTACATGTAAAGTTTTTATTGATAGGTACTTGTGTGTCACCATTTTTATTCTTTATGCCTGTGTTCCTTCTTCTGGTCCTAATTCTTCTTTTTGCAGCATTCTCTTTACTGTTTCTTGCAATGTTGGTTTGGCGGTAATAAACTCGCTTAGTATTTTCTTGTCTGTGTACCTCCTGATTTCACCCTCAACTTTCATTGATAGCCTCTCTGTGTACAATATTCTGGGACATAGAAGGGGAAAAATATATATATGGGGAGAAAACTCCAAATAAGCAACAACTAATCTAAAAAATGTAAACAACAAACACACAGTTGAATCTCTATCTAGGCGATCTCTGACCTTTCTGGCCACAGATTGCCTCACCAGCTGCTTTTAATTGGCCAATTCTGGGTCGGTGTTACCGAGTCAGCTGTTCCTTCTATCTGCTTCGTGAGAAGGTGCAGTTCTGGTGGAGTCTGGGTGTTTGTGGGCTGGCAGCTGGGGCAGCTGGGCCTGGGCATTGTGCTTATAGGTCCTGGGAGGTATGCAAGGTCTCCCTGGTTGAGGGTAAGCTGGCTTCCCATCAGAGCTGCTCTGGTTGCAGAGCTGGCTACTCTGGGAGAGATTTCAGCAGTAGGAGAGGCTGCTTGGCCAGGGGATCCTGTCTGGCAGTCCACAACAGTCCTTTGGAATATAGCTCTCCCTCACTCACAAATAGACACTTCCCACACGTCCACGCACTTTCCTTTCGCTCTCTCACTCACACACTGTCTTGCAGCCTGGCCGCCATCTTGGATCGTCCCTCTCTCTAGATTAATTTATCTTTCTCTTTTATAGTTTGTCTGAAGGTGCAGATTTCTGAGTCATAGATAGAATGGAATAGCAAGTTTTTGTGATTATGTGTATAGGTCCTTCATTTTCTAGAAGCAAGCCAGAAGTTGACAACCTTAAGCATATGACATTGTATTTGTTTCTCCTTTACCTCTAAATTTACACAGAGATTTTGGGAGTACAGAGTACTTATTCTCTACATAGGTGGTGACAGTGAGTAGAACTCAGAAGAGTGGAACAATAGATTCTAGTTACTTCAGTGGGATTTTAAAAAACATATCAGCTAGACAAAAAACCTCTAATATTTTTATTGGTTGGTGGTGCCAATAATAATAAAATAAAAATAATAAAAAGCTATTCTTTATAGATGCCAAGAAGCATAGTTAGAGACAGTATCTAAAAGTAAAACATAAAGAAGCAAGGGGGGGAAATATTAGCCAATAAAGAGACAAAGTAATGTAGAAGAGACCCCAGAACTTAAGACGCAGAGCTGGGGACAGTGAAATAGCAGCCACTGATATAAGGAAAAATAATTCTCTGTGTGTGAGAGGAGGTAAGAGAATGAGGCAAAGAAGAGAGGGACAGGGAGGAGGAGAAGTTGGAAGAATATTGAGGGCATAATGAAGAACCATTTGGAAGTGGAGAAAGTAATTTATAGGCTCAAGGAGTCAGGAAACTACCATATTCTGACTAAGTTTTATTTCAGAGCTGTTAAAAAAGAAAACTAGAATTCATCTTTGATTTAATCATTATCTAAGCTAAGTTGACATTGGTCATTGAAATAGGGCACTTAGCATTTAAGGAAAAGGCTATGATTTAGATGAGCTCTTTTGATGCCCATTAGTACAATTCTCAAAGCCTAGGGAACAGAATAAATAGGGAGGAAGAAAATGTCACAGGAAGAGGCAAAGCTTTCTATGATACAACTAAGAGAAGATATTCAGAACCTGGGTAAGTCAGTTATGAACAAAGGTCTTTATTTTTACCTAATCCTCCCCACCCCTCGCTTTTTTGTGTTTCTGGTCTCTAATTTCAAAACTAGTTATACAAATTAGATAAAGTTATAGAATACATTTTAAGAGTTGAGTTTTGTAGCTCTGACTGGGTGGCTCAATTAGTTGGAGCATCATCCCATAAACCAAAAGGTTGCAGTTTGATTCCTGATCAGAGCATATACATAGGTTCAGGTTTGATCCCATTCAGGGGCATACAGGAGGCAACTGATTGATGTTTCTCTCTTTCATGAGTGTTTCTCTTTCTCCCTCCCTTCTAATCTCTCTAAAATAAAAAAACAAAACAAAACAAAACCATAACCTGGTATGAAGATTAAGAAAAAAAAAATTGAATTTTGTAAAGAAAGTAACTAGTATTGTTTTATTTTGTTTGGCCTTTATTTTGATTTTTATAATTAAGGGGAACATAGAAAAATGATTAAAGGTCCATATGACAGAGAGAAATTATTTCAAATTTGATTGTACAGTTTTAAAAAAGGTAAAAGGGAATGATCTTACTTAGATAAGATAATAAAAAGTGATTCTCTTTTCTTGCCTTAATTATGTGAAGTGCTAGTTAAAGAATAGTACTTCTTTTTTTCAGTTCCTCAGTAGAGAGTTGGTGAGCAAAGAGCTTAGATTCATTTGGCTGAACTTAATTAAGAACTTTCTTTTATAAGATCGTCACACACTGGTGCATATATCCACATTAGAGTATTAAATCTATCTCCCTAAAAATGGAAGTCTACTAATTGGTATAATTTTTTCTGCTCTGTCTTGGGAGTCTGTGTGGCCTGTTTTGTATTCTAAGTTTCTCTATTTTCTCATGCTCATGTTAACAGCTAAAATTTTTATTATTATTTAATATATTTTATTGATTTCAGAGTGGACAGGAGAGAATGAGAGAGATGGAAACATCAATGATGAGAGAGAATCATTGATCAGCTGCCTCCTGCATGCCTCACATTGAGAATTGAGCCTGCAACCTGGGTATGTGCCCTGACAGAGAATCAAACCATAACCTCCTGGTTAATGGGTAGATGCTCAACCACTGAGCACATTCAGTGGGCTAAAGATAGAATTTTTTGTACCCTCAAATAATTTTTAATTAAGAGTGGCAAAAATTAAGGAAATACTGTTGAATTTTAAAAAATGCTGAATTAAAGAATAGATATATCGATTATAATAGCAAACCAAGAAAGCATATTCTGCAGTACCTATAATAACTTTTCCTTGACAAGTAATTATATTCTGATCTAAGGTTGTTGTAGAAATTAATGCATAGTTGTATTTGAATTAGCTATTCATTTGAATTTTAGTGTAATCACTTAATTAGAGTAAGGAATAGCCAGTTTCCTTATTTTTTAAGCAAAAATTATTACTCACTGAAAATGCAGTTAGGTAAATTCAGAACAGCTTTCTCTGCTCTAAATAAACTATAAAAATGGCTCGAATGTTTTTCATTCCCTGGATAGTGCTCATCTTATGATATTCATACTCTAGAAACATATTTCTATAGTCACAAAACCATTTCTAGCTTTTAGTTAAGGATGTCTTAGGGAAAATACTCTCATTCTGAGTCTACTTTACTTTGAGGATGATACTTGTTACAGTATAATAACAAGTACAACCAGGCTTTTAGTACCATGTGTGGCTCTTGGTCCTTCTTAGACAGGATTTTATCATAACAGTGGTTAAATTCAGAACTTTCCTCAGTGATTTAAAAAGACTATGCTGCAACTTACCTATTGATAATATAAAATGAACTGTGGTCTTTTGTGGGAACCTCTTTCCACGTCCCGCGTGATTCAGGGTTCCCGGTTTAGGGTTCGGGTTCTGAAGGAGGCCGCACGCAAATGAAGAAAGAGACTAGAAAATATTAATTTGGCGATATTGGGGGGCCAGGCGGGAGCCTTCCTCTAGTGGAAAGGACTGCCACTTGCTCTGGCCTTTTTCTCCCTTTTATTAAGGCTTTGGGACATACCCCTATCCTTTAGGCAGGAAATAACAAAAACAGAAATTAACATGAAACAAACAAATAGAGGTTGCTTCAACCAATAATGTTTCAACTAAACGGTGAGTAATTAGCTCTGACCTTTCAGAGCAATTAAGGTTGACCAGCCTTCTGGCCTCCTGTATACATCCATTTAGTGAGAACAATATTTGGTTTCCGACAGCCTTTACTGGGAAACTTGGAAGGATTTGCATTTAATGTTTTCAATTCAGTTTAACAAGCATTAATTGAGTTTCATTATTTGGCAAATGATATTCATACAAAAATCTATTGAAACAAAGGAATATGATCTGGTCTCTGCTCTTGAAGAATTTATGGTCTGTTTGGGGCATCACACAAACAAATAAATAACCATTTTAATGTAATTATTTTATAGTAGCATAGCATCATGATCAATAACTCTGATAAAGTTATAAAGACCTGTATTAGGTCAGGGAAATAGAGATTGAATGGATATGAGAAATGTTTCAGAGGTGGGATGATAGACTTTGCTAACTGATAAAGTGTAAGATGGGTAGGGAGACTGTGAGAGAAGTTGCAAATTCTAGAATGTTATTGAATCCTAGCTTGAATAACTAAGTGTCTCCATCTTAGTTATTAATTAACATTAATTAACATGAGAAAGTAGAGAAAATAAGCACATTGGGGAGGGGGCTAAATAGTTCAATACAGTGGTGCCTTTTTAAATTTGAGGTTCTAGAATGGATTTGTGTGGCCAACTCGAAGATACGTATCTGAATTTGGAGCTATTTTGATATTAAAGGTAAATACTTGGGAGTCACTAATGTATGGTGTTAATGAAATTAATGGCAATGGATGAAAAAACCAAAAGGAACATAGTGAAGAGAAATAGTGCTTGAAGACTGAACCCTGGAAGCACCAATATTGAAGGCTTGGGCAGTGGCAAAGAACCTCAAATTAGGCAGAGTAAGACCAGTCAGAGATATCTAAGTAGAGTAGCAGAAAATATTCTTAGGAGCATGGAGAGAGACTGTTTTAAGAGGGAAGGAATAGCCAGTTTCAGATGTTTCAGAGGTGTCCTGTTGAATGAAGACTTTTATATTACTCATTCAAAAAAGTTTTTATTCTTTCCATTTCTTCCATTTAATCAATTAGTCAGGTACACTTGTGTTTGAGATGTAGGAGTAATCAAAATGGACAGAAGTATCTGTTTTCACTGAGCTTATTTTTTAGTAAAGGATTACAATCAGTCAATCAATAAGTAAACACAGCTGAGAAATGGATGCCCTCTCTGAGAAAATGACATCTAAGATCTGAAGAAAGAACATGGAAAGCTTTTCATTTTTGCCTTTAGAGTATGATTTATTTTACTCAGCAGAATACATTTGAGATTTATCCATATTACTCCTTACATACATATTTTTGTCCTTTTTAGAGTATTTATTTTTTATTGATTAAAAAATTACATATGTCTTCTTTTTCTCCCATTGGCCTCTTCCTGGCCACTCCTCCTCTCCTCCAGCACATGCCCTTACCCCCCTAATCTCTGTATCCATTGGTTATGCTTATATGCATGCATACAAGTCCTTTGGTTGATCTCTTCCCCCTCACCTTCCTCACCTCCCTCACCTGCCTTTCCTCTGAGGTTTGATGATCTGTTTGATGTTTCTCTATCTGTATTTTTTTTTCATTAGTTTATATTGTTCATAATATCCTGCAAATGAATGACATCATGTGACATTTATCTTTCTCTGACTGGCTTATTTCACTTAGCATCATGTTCTTCAGGTCCATCCGTGCTGTTGCAAATGGTAGGAGTTCCTTCTTTTTACCACAGCAAAGTATTCCATAGTGTAGATGTACCACTGTTTTTTAATCAACTCATCTGCTGATGGACATTTAGGCTGTTTCTAAATCTTAGTTTTGGTAAATTGTACTGCTGTGAACATAGGGGTGCATGTACCCTTTCTGACTGATGTTTCTGATTTCTTGGGATATATTCCTAGTATTGGGATTACTGGGTCAAATGGGAGTCCCATTTTTGGGAGGAAAGCTTTTGAAGCAGAAGGAATAATCAGTGTAAAAGTCCTGAGGCAGGAGCACTCCTAGGGTATCTTATGAATAGCAAAAGATAGTGTAAGGGGGGCAGGGTGAGGGAAAAAGAGGCGAGGAGGACAGGAGGTCACAAGATAAAGGATTTTAGGTCATGTGGGGCTTTATAGGACACCCCCCCAAGGGGTCCCAGATTGTGAGAGGGCGCTGGCTGGGCTGAGGGGACATACCTACCCCCAGTGTATGAATTTTGTGCACCATGCCTCTAGTTTAATAATAAATGGCACTGTGGACCTGGTGCCCACAAAGCAACATTCAGCTCCCTCCAGGTGGGACACAGGCTCCACCACCACCCTGGAATGATACACTACCAAATCACAGCCAACATTCCTGAGAACCCATGGCGCAAAGTTTGGCCCATAACCCAGCCCAGAAATGGTGACTGTGGGTGCCTGGTAATGATGTCACATAGCAATGCCTGGCTTCCCCTCCCTGGTGACCAGTCTCCTTGAAGTTTCTTCAGCTCAGGAACACAATGTGATTTATAGCCAGGTGGAAACATTTTACACTGTAACCAAATGTCTGTGAAGTGTTTTCTTGTATCCCATCTCATTTGATCCTTACCGAAGTCCTGGAGTAGATAGATAGGTGACTCAGTGGAATCCTATTTTCTTTTCATTAACAGAGATTTTCTTTTCATAAAATGGAGATTTAGAAAGCTTAGAAACTTGACCTGATTGAAAAGAAGTAAGAAATGGTGGACCTTGAAAATGACTTCAGGTTGAATTTGGTTGACAATTCTATTATAGAGAAAGGGCAAACAGTGATATTAAAATAATTTCTTCTAATTAATTACTTTTCATTGTACACAAATCCATGCACCAGGCACTGGTGTCATTATAGATTTTGAACATATGAACATCTTAACAGACTCACTCAGGTTACTAAAAAGTGAGTAGACTGTGGAGAATAAGGGTGAAAGCAGGGAAAAAAACAGTTGGTAGGTTGTTGTGGTAATCTAGTTAAAAGAGTGTGGCTTTGGCCAGCTTTGAGCTTGGTAAGAAGTAGTTGCTTTTGGGTCATATTTTGAAGATAGGATGTGATATGCTGAAGAATTGGAAGTAGGGTTGAGACAAAGAATTAAGGATGATTTCAAGCTTTTTGGACTGAGCACCTGGAATGATGAAGTTGGAGATAGTGAACATGGGAAGAAGATCAAGGTCTGAGTCTTGTGTTTATTGAATTTAAAATACCTATTAGGTCTACAAGTGGAAATGTCAAGGGGCAGTTGTATATACAAATCAGAAGTTTAGGAAAATAGTCTGCATTTCTAGGATAGAGAAAAGTGGGAGTCATGAATGTATAGATGGTTTATAGTCCAAAAACTGGATAAGATCTGCAAGAGAGACTGAGAGGGAGGAAACAGTAAAATAAGAAAAGTAATTTATTTAATTTGGTAAATAGGATATTATTGGTTGACTTTCTAGGAGCAGCAATGCAAGTAGAGTGGTGGGATTGTAAGCCATAAATTAGTGGTCCAAATAGTAACTCAGAGATGAGGAAGCTGAAACAGTGATTATGTACTTATAAAATAAGTTTGATGGTGAGCAGAAACAAATAGGTGGTGGGTCACTCAAGGATAATATAGAATTAAGAATTGGCTTGTTTGTTTCTTGAAATGGGAAAAAGGGACAAAATCTGTGGAGAGCATGGAAAATACATATGGAAATACAGTCTGGGGAGGCAGGAAAGGACATTTCCAGAGCATCATTATACCCTGGTTTGGAATAGTGGAAAAATATTTTGTACCTAGCAACTGGAATGATCATAAACTGAGATGGAGAAAGTAACTTCTACTGATTTTCCATCAACTCATAATGAAAAAAAGAAGTTCTTTTTTACTGAGATAGTAGGAAAGAATTAAGGATTGATAAAATTGCAGATGATTTTGAGGATGAAGGAAAAATAATTTAATTTGTTTATTCATTTAACAAACCTTTCCTGTGTTCCATGTGTCTGATTCTAGGTTCTGGAGATTTAGAGTGAAATAAATAGATACATTTTGATATTGCTGTAATGGGGTTATATTCTTGTGAAATGTGAAGGTGTTTGTGCCTGAAGGCTTGGATATGGGTGACAGAAGCAGCTAAATTACCTGCTGAGACAGAGATAAATGGGTTCAAGATAGACTCCTAAGGAGAAGAATAATGGTTTATGTCAGTTGCTAAAGGGCTTTGGGTAGAGCCCAGCAGAGACTGGAGGCTACATCATATTTATTCAGTAGTCAAACAGTATGGTACAGCAATTTTCCCTTTTAGTGCTCAAAAGCTGAGAAAAAGATATGAAGAAAATAAATAGCTTGGTGGGTCAGGATTAGGAATTGTGAGGATGAATATGGAGTCCTTGCAGACCAACACCCTAGTGATTTACATTTCCTTTTATTTAATTATACTTCACAGTTCAAATAATGTAATCCCAAAGAAAGTGTACCATTGGTATTGTTTGTTTAATTGAAATTAAAGATTTCACAGGAAATAGTCATTAATATAAAATGGCAAAGTAAATAAACTTGGTTTTCTCCATCTAACATGTAGCCTATAATAATTATATATCTACTAGAGACCTGGTGCACAAATTTGTGCACCTCCTGGTCTGCGGGATTGGGCCAAAACTGGCTCTCCAACATCCCTGAGGGGTCCCATATTGTAAGAGGGTGCAGGCCAGGCTGAGAGACCCTACCAGTGAATGATCAGGGCTAGGGAAGGACACAAGAGATTGGCCAGCAAGAGAGGGACCACAGGAGGGCCCTAGGATGTGTCTGGCCTGTCTCGCTCAGTCCCGATTGGCTAGACCCCAGCAGCAAGCTAACCTACCAGTTGTAGTGTCTGCCCCTGGTGGACAGTGCATGTCATAGCAACTGGCCGACTATCTCCTGGTGGTCAGTGTATGTCATAGAAAGCTATTGAGCAGCCTTAGCATATTATTAGCATATTAGCTTTGATCGGTTGAATGCCAACAGAGTGACTGGACACTTAGCATATAAGGCTTTTATTATATAGGATTTTACTCCTCAGTTGTCTTTGTGATCAGCAGTCTTCTAAATTTCCTATGCTGACAATGGTAATTCACCTTGCAACTTGAGTTCTTTTTACTATCTTAGTTTATTCTAGTCTACTATTATTATTCTACTGAAATATTTTTGCTTGAATTATTTACAATGACATAACCTGTTTAGCAAATGGTTTAAGGCATTAGTGTTCATTTCTGAAGTATAAGTTCTCTGACATCAATCCCATATCAGCTTAGATTGACAGTATTATTGGTGAGGTAAAAACATACCTTTAAGTACATATAATATGTTTGTTTTCTTAGGATGTAATGGCTCTAGTTTCTAAAGTCTCATGAATTTAAACACTTGGCTAAGGTCTTATTCCTTTCCTATTAAATGTCCTTCTAATTACAGTGTAATTTTTTACAAGCACTTGAGTTGTCAGTAATTGTCATATGTCATACATGGAAGCAGTTCCTTCCAAATTATGTGATACTGTGGGAATTTGCATACATAAAATATATAAAGTATAAAACTTACTTTGTGTAGTAGCCCTAACAGATAACTTTTCTTAGGTTTGGGGAAACAAGTGAGTGATTGTCTTAAGTACTTATGATACCAAACAAAGATTAATACTAGTCCGCTATGTTTAGAAGGTTGAGGTTGAAGACAATTTTCTTTTAACAAAATCTATTTTCTCGGGTTATATCATTCTGTTGAGTAAGTGGCATTCTATTCTTTCATTAAGGTTCAACCTTTCACTATAGTGATAATGTTATGATTAGATTGGGGGAGCAATTAATAATAAAAATGCATTAAGCTTTCATATTGAACATGCTGCTATTAGTAAGCCATAGTATTAATTTTAAATTAGTATTGTCATTTTTCATATACTTATTTATGTTTTTTCTGTGCCTTTTTTCCATAACTAGGGGGTATAACCAAGTGTTAAAGCATTGCTAATTGGCCCACATGGAGAAAGAGTCAATGGTGTTGGCTTTTAAAATCCAGTTTGATAAATATTGAGAACCTACACTGTAGAAGGCACTATGTAAGATACTGTGAAAGACTGATTGTTATAATTTATTGTAATCAGTGAAGCTAACCACACGCACAAACAGCAGAATTATGTGTAGGAAGTTCTGATTTCATAAATTTCAGGTCAGTTTATTTAAGAAATTAACTGATATAGGTCTTATTTTACTTTACATGTTTTCATGAGTTTCATCATCTCTTTCTAGGAAACTAAACATTTTTATTATCAAGAAATGTAGGTGCCGAGACAGGTTTGGCTCAGTGGATAGAGTGTCAGCTTGTGGACTGAAGGGTCCCAGGTTTGATTCCGGTCAGGGGCATGTACCTTGCTTGCGGGCATACCTCCATTGTGGGGCGTGCAGGAGGCGGCTGATCAATGTCTCTCATCGATGTTTCTGACTTTCTATCTCTCTCCCTTCCTCTCTGTAAAAAATCAATAAAATATATTTAAAAAGAAAAGAAAGAAATGTAGGCTACAAACATCTACCCATCAGAAATTCAATAATTCCATTTCCTGTCCTTAGTAAAATTTGGGGGCAATTTTCATATCACTTTTAGTAATTGACGTAAGTAGAATGGTATTCATGAAAGTAGGAAAAAACCTTTATACTGTAGAGTGAGTTTCAGTTCTAATTAAGATGGGATCTTCAACATTAATACTAAAATGAAAAGTAAAGTACATGATTTTCTTGTAATTTTACAGCGCTTTGAACTCCAAGATTCAAGAAGCTCGTTGCTTCCTGAAGAGATTGTGAGAGTGGAGAGGATAACTGAAAACCACATCTCCCAAGCTTCGGTTACTGTCCGGATTGCAGAAAAAGAGGTGACCATTAAGGTAATGGGTCAGAGTTTATACTTTTAAAACAATTGATTTAAGAGAGAGGAAGAGAGAGAGAGAGAGAGAAGAAACATCAATTGGTTCTCTCTCTTAAAACCATGCCCAGGGATTGAACCTGCAACCTGGGTATATACCTTGACTGGAATCATACCTGCCACCTTTAAGTATATGAGATGATGCTCAAACTTCCTGAGCCACAGTGTCGAGGGCCAGAGTTTGTACTTTCTAAGATGTGCTTGGTTCTGCCTATTTTTATGACCTAAATTGCATGTATAATCCCCTTATTAATAATCTTTGACTCTATAGCATCTGCATATCTGTATCTATATTTATCTAAGTTATGTATGTTTTAAACTGGAAAAGTTCAGGAGAAACATATGGGTAGCCTTTTATCAAAAACAAAAGTTGACCTCTGAGAAAATTAAGTGTTGATTAATGAAAGTATTTTGTAGTCTTGAGTCCTTGTAAGAAACAATCTTTTAAAACAAATTTTAGCCTTTGGGAATACTTTTTAAATAAAATATTTGTTAACTACATGGTACAGTTGAAAGAAGAGCTGTTCTAGTTGAACAGTTTTCAGAGGAAGGGAATTATATTTGGTCATAGAGCTCCATTTGCTTGCTCTACCATCCTTTCTTACCCTTTCTTTGAGCCCCTAAGAACCTTAAGAGGCAATGGGAAACTATCTCAAGGAAACCCAACTTGAAAAAAATCCTGACTTAAATAAATTGTAAATAAGTAGAGGAAAGAAAAGGCTGGCCTTCTTATATTGTGAAAGACCAAACTTTAATTATAGACTTTTTATTGTGTTTGTTTGTTTTTTAAAATATATTTTTATTGATTTTTTACAGAGAGGAAGGGAGAGGGATAGAGATCTAGAAACATCGATCAGCTGCTTCCTGCACATCCCCTCCTGGGGATGTGCCTGCAACCAAGGTACGGCACGACCGGAATCGAACCTGGGAGCTTTCAGTCTGCAGGCCGATGCTCTGACCACTGAGCCAAACCAGTTTCTGCTTTATTGTGTTTTAATGTGATATCACGTTAAGCTCCCAGTCAGTCACTGGTGACTAAATGGAAGGAAATAGTGAAACTTCACTCATACCTCATTCTGGATTTACTATTCAGAATGCCTGTAATGTCTTATCATCTTTCTACCCCGGGCCACTGGAAAACTCTTATGTCATACTTCAAGACTTAGCTCAAGTCCCACCTCCTCTCTAAAACTTTCTTTATTCCTTCAAATTCCTTGTATTACTTCCTTTCTATATCCCCACAGCCATTCCAATGCAGTCATTATTTATCTATTTCTAACCTTGACCATCTGGAAGACAAAACAGGCTGGGCACTTAACATGTTAATATTTATTCATGTTACTGTTTACTCATTCATCAAACTGAACATTGATTATGTCTACTATAACCCAGGCTCTGTATTAGGCTTTACTAGTGCTACTATGTACTAGTCACTGTATTTGTCTCTTTGTATATATTATGTCATGAAATCTCCCAATAATCCTGGAAGTAAGTTTTATTATCTTTCTTTTACAGATTAGAAAACTGATGTAAAGAGGGTAATCTATTCACCCATGATCACCAGCTAGGAAATATCACAGCTGGGACTTCTAGATAGGATTATTTTCCACTATACCTTTCTGTATCCCTCAAATGAATGACCTCACCAAGCTGATGGTCAAGGTTAGAAATAGATAAATAATGACTGCATTGGAATGGCTGTGGGGATATAGAGAGGAAGTAATACAAGGAATCCAAAGGAGTAAAGAAAGTTTCAGAGAGGAGGTGGGACTTGAGCTAAGTCTTGAAGTATGACATAGGAGTTTTTCAGTGGCATGTGGTAGAAAGATGATAAGACATTACAGGCATTCTGAATAGTAAATCCAGAATGAGGTCTGAGTGAAGTTTCACTATTTCCTTCCTTTTAGTAATAGTTTCCTAACTTCATTGCTTCCAGTTGTTTCCAGTTAGCCTTCTATGTTACCACCAGGCTGATCTTTTTAAAATGCAAATCTGATCTTGTCACTTCCAAACTTATGGGTTCATGTGTATATAGTATGATCAAGCCCAGAGTCCTCAGCAGAGCATGGAGATCTTCTTCTGATAGGAGACTACTAAGAAGGAGATAGGAAATAAAAGAAGTAGGTAATGATAATGAGGAATTCGAGGAGAGATATTAAGAACAGATGCTTCTGAGTGGTTAACTAAGAGTGGGAAAGGATTTATGGACATGAATTTCAAGTCAGCAGGTGATTGGTGACTTTGGACAGTCCCAGTGGACTGATTTTAAATTCTGTACTTATAATTGGAATTTGAACAAAAGCCTTCATTTTCAAGTAGTGACATTGTTATTATAAGTTATAAATAGGATGAAGATTACATGATTCTTATGAAAATAACTGCCAGCATGGGGCTTTCATTTTAGAGGGATGATTGATTTGGAGGTTGGCTGATGATCATCAGATCTGTGAATGAGAAAATAGTTGATGATCTATTGAAACATCAAAAAAGATTATAGAATTGAATTGAGCAAGAAATTAGTAGGGGCTTTTAATGGCAGTTATACACTTTTACTTACTAATATTTTGAGAAAAACATATGCTTATTATATTTACCTCTCTTTTATTACAGGTGCCAGCTGGGACTAGGCCATTTAGTCAACCTTATGCATCAGAACGTTTTATACAGACTTCCAGCCATAAACAACTACTGGCTGAAATGATGCAGTCTCATATGGTTAAGGACATATGTTTAATTGGAGGAAAAGTAAGAATGACATCCTCACTGCAAACTTCTGTTTCCTGACTTTTGGCTGTTTTGATTTTTCTTTTAAAATATTGTGTTTCTATTTATAGGGTTGTGGAAAAACAGTCATCGCTAAGAACTTTGCAGATACCTTAGGATACAACATAGAACCTATCATGCTCTATCAGGTACATTGTCCATTTTTCTCACTTATATATGAACATATATGTGTAGACCATCAGTAGAATTGATAGGTATTTTTCCTTAACTTATTACCCATTAATTTCATAAGTAACTGGAATAGCAATCAAATTGGAGTACAGGAATAATTATTTGGAACTTTGAAGGTATGTTTTAGGATATCTGGTGGGCATCGCATGCCAGGATCTCTTTTTAAAGGGAGATTCATTGTATGTGCATGTACAAACATACAGTACATTTAATTGTAATTTGGCATTCTAAACAAGGTACATTTTAGCAGCAGTGAGGTATAAGTAGGTACTCACCAAATAGATTATTTTTTGTTGTGGTAAAATATGCATAACATAAAATTTACCATTTTTACGTGTACAATTCATTTGCATTAAGTACATTCATATTGTTGTGTAACCGTCACCACTATATATTTCTAGAACTTTTTATCATCCCAAATAGAAACTCTGTGCCCATTAAACAATAACTTTCAATTCATCCCTTTCCTCAGATGCTGGTAACCTCTGTATAATTTTCTATCCCTGTGAATTTTCTTATTCTAGGTACTTCATATAAGTAGAATCATATACTTTTATCCTTTTATCCTAACTTATATTACTTAGCATGTTGTTTTCAATATTTAGCCATGTTATAGCATATATCAGAATTTCGTTCACTTTTATGGCTGAATAACATTTGGTTGTATGTATATGCTTCTTTTGGTTTGTCCATTCACATACTGATAAATTTTGGCTATTGTAAGTAATTCTACTATAAATTATTATACAATAATGGTACAAGTATCTGTTTGAGTCCCTTGGTATTGCCGAATCATATTGTAATTCTGTGTTTAACCTGTTGAGGAGTCCTTATTAGTTGCACCATTTCACATTCCCACCAGTAATACACAGGTTCCAATTCCTTCATATTCTTGTCAATACTTATTTTCTACTTTAGAGTAGCCATCCAAAAGAGTGTGAAGTAGTAACTCATTGTAGTCTTGCTATTGAGCATCTTTTCATGTACTTATTTGCCATTTGTGTATCTTTCTTGTAGAAATTCCTATTTAAGTTTCTTGCCAATGTTGTAACTGGGTTGTCTGTTTTTTGTAATTGAGTTGTAGGAGTGCTTTATGTATTCTGGATATAAATTCATTCACGGATGTATGATTTGCAAACATTTTCTCTCATTCTGTGGGTTGTCTTCTCACTGTCTTCATAGTATCTTTTGATGCACAAAGGCTTTAATTTTGATAAAATCTAATTTATCTTTTTGTTGCCTGTCTTTTTGGTGTTATAGTCAATAAATTATTGCCAAGTCCAATATTATGAATTTTCCCCATGTTTTCTTCTAATAGTTTTACAGTTTTAGTACTTTCATTTATATATATGAGCCATTTGGAGTTAATTTTTATATATGGTGTAAAGGTCCAGTTTCAATCTTTTGCATGTGAATATCCAGTTTTTCCAGCACTATTTGCTGAAAAGACTATCTTTTTCCCATGGGATGGTCTTGGCATCCTTGTCAAAAATCAGTTCTTTATCTGGAAGGGTTTATTTCTGGGTTCTCAATTTCATTGGTCTATATGTCTGTCATTATATTGGTATCACACTGTTTGGATTGCTATAGCATTGTGTGAAGTTTTGAAATCAGGAAGTGTGAGACCTCCAGCTTTGTTTTCTTTTCCAGGATTGCTTTGCTATTCAAGGCTCCTTGAGATTTCATATGAATCTTAGGTTATATTTTTCTACTTATGAAAAAAAAATGCTGTTGAAATTTAATAAGGATTGCATTGAATCTGTAGATCACTTTGGGTGGATAGTATTGTTATTTTAGTATTGTCTTCCAGTCTGTGTCCATGGATGTTTTCTATTTATTTCTGTCTTCTTTAAGTTCTTTCAGCAGTGTTTTATATTTTCAGTGTATAAGCCTTTCATCTCTTTGGTTAAATTTATTTCCATGTGTGTTTTAGTAGATTATTTTAGTGAATGTGCATGTTGTACAGAGTATGATGAAACAGCAAACTTACAGCTTGTGTTGTTTTTTTTAATTAAATCTTTATTATTCAGATTATTACATTTGTTTCTCTTTTTTCTCCTCCATAGCACCTCTCCACCCAGCTCCCATCCTTCCCTCTGCCCTTACTTCCCTCCCATTGACCTCACCCATAGGTGTATGATTTTTGTCCAGTCTCTCCCTGTACACCCCTCACCCCTTTCCTCCTGAGAATGATCAGTCCACTCCCATTTTGTGCTCCTGATTCTTTTATATTCACCAGTTTATTCTGTTGATCAAATTTTTAATTCACTTAATTTTTAGATTCACTTGTTGATAGATATGTATTTGTTGTTCGTAATTTTTTATCTTTTACCTTTTTCTTCTTCCTCTTCTAAAAGAGTACCTTTCAGCATTTCTTATAATACTGGTTTGGAGTTGATGAACTCCTTTAGCTTTTTCTCCTCTGTGAAGCTCTTTATCTGCCCTTCAATTCTGAATGATAGCTTTGCTGGATAGAGTATTCTTGGTTGTAGGTTCTTGCTATTCATCACGTTGAATATTTCTTGCCACTCCCGTCTGGCCTGCAACGTTTCTGTTGAGAAATCAGCTGACAGTCGTAATGAACTGTTTTTCTCTTGCTGCTTTTAATATTCTCTCTTTGTCTTTTGCTCTTGGTATTTTAATTATGATGTGTCTTGGTGTGGTCCTATTTGGATTCCTTTTATATGGGGTTCTGTGTGCTTTCTGGACTTGTAAGTCTATTTCTTTTACCAGATATGGGAAGTTTTCAGTCATTATTTCTTAGACCTCTGATCTTTTGCAACTCCCCTAAATTTCCGTGCACCTCTCCCTTTTCACAGTCCAAACTCCCCCCGTATGAGTTTCGGCTGGATCTGGGGTTTAGTGTCGTAAGATAAGGGGTTCATTGCCTTTGAGAGTCTCTGTTTCCCTCTTGCCAGAGAAAAACAGCCAGGTATTCTGGCACCCGCTCTCTCCACGTGCGCGTCTCCATACCTCAGCTTTTTGCAACTCCTCTGGGTCTCCGTGATCTCCTCTCCTTCCCTCTAGCTGTAGAACTTCCACTCAGCCAGCTTTCCTGTGGTTCTGGATGATGTCCGTTCTGTCTTTTAGTTGTAGTTTTGAAATTGTTGTGTTAGGCAGCAGTGTAGGTGTTTACCTATGCTACCATCTTAGATTCTCCCAGCCACAGTAATCTTATAAAGTCCCTCAGCTTTTTGCAGCTCCTCTGGGTTTCCGTGAGCCCTTCTCTTTCCTTCTAGTTGTAGAACTTCCACTCAGCCAGCTTTCATATGGTTTTGGATGATGTCCGTTCTGTCTTTTAGTTGTAGTTTTGAAATTGTTGTGCGAGGCAGCAGTGCAGGTGTTTACCTATGCTGCCTTCTTGGATTCTCTCCAGCTTTTGTTTTTATAGAGTGGAATTTTCTGTCATGTATTTTTTGGAAATAATGAATGCTAAGACATTTTTATTCTTCTATTTATTGATTTTATATATTAATCTTTGGGTGATTTTGATATTTTTTTATTTAAAGAAGAGTCTCTCTTTTTAATCTTTGAACAGTTTTGGAAGTGGTTGTGATCCTGTTTATTTACATTTTAGGATGCATTTTTTTGTTTTGTTTTTAGTTTATTCTTTGATTAAACATTTTTATCTTTACTGAATATATTTATATGTAAAATGTTCTTAATATTTTTCCTGGTAAGTGTTCTCCATGGTTAGAGCTTTAGCCCATGTACTTCTAAGGATTTTGGTTTTGAACCCTGGCCCAGGTCAGGGTATGAGCAGGAAGCAACCAATTGATCTGTTTCTCTTTCATTGTTATTTCTCTCTCTGTGTGTCTTTCCTCTTCCCTCACTCCCTTCCACTCTTTCTAAGCAGTATCTTTGGGTGAAGATTAACAACAAAAAGTTCTTATTTTTGAAAAATGACAATTAAACCAGCTTCTTGTAATGACCTTAGATCACAGAAAATTTTGTTAACAACTCATATTTCAAATCATTATGTTGAGGATACTGCCCCTTGCTGCTTTAAGGTCCTTTGTGCCTATTGGTTGAATTAGTCAGGATATAAAAGGAATTATAATCATTTGGTACTGGTAACTTTTGGGCTATAAACAAGATAATCTTTTGTAAAAGATATGTGAGAATTTTCCCTGAAATTAAATTTTCTCTTTCTCCTGTGTAGTTTAAACTCTTTCAGAGCACTAAGTTATTTAGGATTTGGAGTTGCATTGAAAATAATTTTAGAAACAAAAGAGAAAACATCCTTCCTTTGTATAAAACTATGGTGGCTTTATACCCCTACTATTTTGTACAGTTTTCATTGTCATATTTTAAGAAAGATAGGAAAAGGTACATAGGTAAAAAAGGAGATAAAGAAAAATAGGTAATTAACTGGTTGGAAAACTTAAAAGGTTCAAATATTTACTAAGAAGTACTTTATGATTTTAATGAAAAAGCATGTGATCAAAATTATGAAATCATGAAGAATATGAATTAAGGAGAAGGTACTTAAATTAGTAGTGATATACTAATTCTTGAGAGATAAACATGTAGGAAAAAGAAAATAAATGTTTATGTTTTACAGCTGGCAGCAAGTCTTGGAATTCATTGAAAATATTTTTTGAAATTAATTTTTATATATTGATTCTAGGTCTGTTGAATTTTTTAAAGGGAAATAAGGAATTTGGGGGAGGCTAATATCTTTAACTTAGATTATTGAAGATGCCATGAAGAATACCCTACCCTCTTACAGAATTACCTCTCTTGGTGTCTTCATCAAAGATTAGAAGACAGGTGGTTAGCTCAGTATGGTAGTTCATCTGACTTTTTCCCTCCACAGGGCAAAAGGAGGGCATTCTATCAGTCATCAGTCTCTTAACCATCAAATTTCCAATTTCCCGTGAAAATGCTTTTCTACTAAATGGAATAGAAAAAAATCATCAATATTATTGTAAAACAGGTTAAATTCTATTATAAATATACAAGTTACCCCATGCACAGATTTGTGCACATTGAAAGGAAATTAATTAGAAGGTAGCCGGTAAGGTGGGACTGGGTGAAATGGGCCCAACATATAATACAACCTCTTGCTTGAAGGGTTTCTGCAGAGTGAGTAGGGTCCCTCTGGCAGGTGGGGTCTCTCAGTGTGGTCTGTGGGGATTGGGCCAAAATTGGCTATCCAAAATCCCTGAAGAGTCCCAGAGTACAAGAGGGTACTCTGCAAAGTTGCTGTCATACAGGGTGTAAAACAGGTTGAATTCTATTATAAATACATTATATTCCACTTATACAACAAGGGTAAATACAAGGATAATTAATCTTTGCAGGTGCCATTGCTTTTAAGTCATATGGAAATGATGATATCCTATCTAATAAAAGAGTAATATGCAAATTGACTGCACCTCCACCACACTTGCAAGCCACACCAGCCAATCAGAGCGAGTATGCAAATTAACTCAACCAAGGTGACTATGGCCACAGAGAGAGCAGGAGAGAGACTTGGATTGCCCCTGGCAATGGAGGAAGCCAAGCTTTCCACAAATTCTGGCTGGGCCAGGCCTCCGCTTAAGGCAACAAAGTTTCAATGGCTGTGCGAGTAGAAGGTGTGGCTCCATTCCAGGCTACAAAGTTTCAATTGTAGAAGATAAATCCCAGATACCAGGGTTTCCACTTGGGTTGTCGGAGGGCATGGTCAGCCTGCAAACCATCACAGGCCCCTCTCCCAGGTCACCCCATTCCCCAAGGGAACACCCACCCTGATTCAGGACATCCTTCAGGGCAAACCAGCTGGTCCCCACCCCTTCCTCCATGCATCAGGCCTCTACCCTATCTAATAAAAGAGTAATATTATAGATTGACCATCACTCCAACACATAAGATGACTACCCCTGTGTGGTCAAAAGATCCTGCCCCCATTTGGACACAAAGATGATCACCACAAGATGGCTATCAGGGGAGGGCAGTTGGCAGGGACCAGGCTTGCAAGGGAGGCCAGTTGTGGGCAATAGGACTGGCAGGAGAGAGCAATTGGGAGGGACTAGGCCTGCAAGGGAGGGCAGTTGGGGGTGATCAAGCCTGCAGGGAAGGACAGTTAGGAGTGACTAGGCTGGCAGAGGAAGGAATTAGGGGTGGCCGGGCCTATAGGGAAGAGCAGTTGGGGGGAGGGGGACCCAGGTCTGCAGAGGAGGGCAGTTAGGGGCAAACAGGCTGGTAGGGGAGCAGTTAGTCATCAATCAGGCTGGTAGGGGAGTGATTGGTGGGGATCAGGCTGGCAGGCAGAAGTAGTTAGGGATAATCAGGAAGGCAGGCAGGTGAGTAGTTGGGACCAGCAGTCCTGGATTGTGAGAGGGATGTCTGACTGCCCATTTAGGCCCAATCCTACCTGGATCTCAGATTGGAGAGGGATCAGGCTGGGCTGAAGGACACCCCCCAACACCCCGTGCACGAATTTTGTGCACTGGGCCTCCAGTTTATTAGTGATATCTTTTTGAGGATAATATTTATTTTCTCTTTGACTCCATCCCAATTTGTTATTAGTATTATTTCTAAAATTATATACATGTTTATTTTCTTCACATGAAAATAAAAATTCTCATTCTAGTGAAAGCTGGAAATTCTGCCTCATCTTTTTCCAGACAGTCCTGTTTCTGCATCAGATTTTTGTAGTTAGTTTACAGTGATTTCTTTATTATAGTGATAAACTATCCTAAGATCATATGCTTGAGCTATTAAAACTATGGTCACTTCATTCTGCTATCCTTTAAAAGAAGAACTCAGCAAGAGATTATGTATATAGCCATCAATTCTGAACACTCAGCTCCACTGCAAAACTATCTAAAGTATCTTGCCATTGAGAACGTTATCTTTATATGTGAAAGAAGTATATATTTTTGGAGAGTGACAATGAGCTTACAAATCTTAAAAAAATTTTTTATTTTACTTTCATGTTCAGTTTATTGATTAATGGATAAACAGTGGTAGGAAGATACTACCATTAAAGTTTATGGCAAGGCATTCTATTTCATGATATTCTTTTGAAATATAAAGTTAGTCTCTTCTAGTTTCTGCCACAGAATAAGATAATCTATAATAATGAAAATATAATATGCTAATTAGACTGAACATCCTTCTGGATGACCTTCAGGACAAAGCCAGGGCTCATTGGGAAGTCTGGGTCCCAGGTGCCTGCTGGTGGCCAGAGGGAAGCCAGGTCTCTGGTGCCAGAGATAAACCAGTGTCGGCAGCTGGGGAAAGGAAGGCCTACTCTTGCACAAATTTCGTGCATCAGGCCTTTAGTGTAATCTTACTTTATTAATCCTCTATCTGAAAAATGTAGGTAATGATAACTGAAAGGAACTTAAGTTTCCCATAAGAATATTAAAAAAATTTTTTTATTGATTTTTAGAGGGGGGGGGGAAGCAGGGGTGGAGAGAAGAGAGAGAGAAACATTGATGTGAGAGTGAAACATTGATTTGCTGCCTCCTGCATGCCCCCTGCTGGGGATCAAGCCCGAAACCCAGGCATGTTCGCTGATCAGGAATCTAACTGGTAATCTTTTAGTGCATAGGACAACTCCCAGCCCACTTAGCCACATCAGCCAGAGCTTCCATAAGAATATTTTGTTCATTCTCTGAATATACACTGTCTACCTTATAGATATTCTACAAAGATTTGGAAAATTGGTACAGAGATACACAAACTAATCACATATTCTGAAAACCCTTTTCTAACTTTACTTTTCTCTGTATTAATCTTTAGAGAAATGTCTAGGAGAAAAGAGGTTTCTGGAAGTATGCACTCAGAAAGTTACCTCTTCCCCCTGTCAGCCAACATCCCCAACCCCTCTCCCTGGCCAGCCTCCCTCAACCCAATCAGTCCAATCCCTGGCCAGGCCAAGGGACCCCATCCATGCACAAATTCACACACCAGGCCTCTAGTAGAGAAATAATAATGGTAACCTATTTTTAAGTGAGTTTGTTTCTTTCTCATGACTTCTTTTCACGAACTAGACCTAAATATATATCAGGCACTGTATTGACATTTTCAGATTTTGAAACTGTTAATCACTTGGTTTTCATAATAGAAACCAAGCTAATGAGATTAAATATAAGACTCTTATTGCTCACATTTCATGTTTATTAGAGCTCATTGATCTCTCTGCATCAGATGAAGTAATTTAATAGAATTAAATAATAGATTTGGGTTTTAAAATAATATAGTCTGAATTAATGAAAAATTTCCAGACCTGACAGAGAATTCAGTGTAGATAAGTAACCCGACATCTGTTTTCCTAGATGTGCATGTTACATGTGCATGTATAAAGCTACACTTAATCTGTGGGTTCTGCCTTATTTTTAGACTTGACTATTTTTAGAAGTGCATTTCAGATGAAGAAAAACAGAATCTTAACACAAATTTGTGGCGATACTTAAAATGATTTTCATAATAGGTTAATTTGGCGCAAGTGTTAGGTCAGATTCTTTTAACTGGTTATTATTATTATTTTTTTAATATTGAAGCCAGTGGTTTCATAGTATTGAAGAAACACAAGTTATTATTTTTTTCCTTCACAACCCGATAAGGGCATATTTCCAGATTTTTTCCACACCATAAACAGCACCAGATTTAGGATCTCTTTCTTCTGGTTAAGTACTGGTTGGATTAAAAGCAAAGTCAACTCCAACCACAATTTAAGCTCAAATACATTTAAGGGACTTTTAGTGAAATAATTATTCTCTAAAACATGTTGAAATTTTAGGATCATTTTTAACCCCTTGGCTAAATTTTAAATTTACTTATTTTTAAAGAGAAGAAGATGGGAGAGAGAGAGAAACAAACATTGATGTGAGAGAGAAACATCGATTAGTTGCCTCCCAAATGTGTTTAGACTGGGGATCCTACCTAAACTCTTGGGTGTATAGGATGACACTGTGACCAACTGAGCCACACTGGCCAGGGCTCCTTGGCTAAGTTTTTCTTCCTATAGCTAAATTGAAACCAAATTCCTTTCTCCCTCTCCCATCTAATCTATAATCCCTACCTCTTCCTGTTTATCCAAATACAGTGGAAATAACTTTATTTCTTTTATTCTCTCTGGTTTGTTTTCACTTCTTTGTCTTGGATTTATTTACTTGCTTCTTGTTTTTGCCTTGACTTTTTGCACTTTTCTCCCATTAAAATTTTAGGATATCTGTATTCACTTAAGTGGTTTATAGTCTACATTGCAGGCTGGCTTTCTACATCATTCTGTAGCTCCTCTTGTTTTTTTATTTATTATTTTGCTACATTCTATCATCCTGTCTGTCTTCTTTGAAACTTTTTCTTTTCCCACATAGAATAACCTTCATAATGCTAGTTTAAGAGTTGACATACCTCAACTCCTTCAAATTTTTAAAAAATAATATTTATTTTTAAAGAACAGTGTATATCATTATCATATAAGAACTTTAGATGCTAGCCTCAAGTAATCCCTTCAAGTCCCAGGCTTACCGAGGCTTCTAGTTCATGTCTTTTTCAACTTCTCCTTGATAATAATGTTGTTTTGACTCCTGCCTCCTTTATGTAAAATATATTTTTAATTTTTATTT
>PVJN01007896.1:0-67547 GCA_004026805.1 Lasiurus borealis | reverse complement strand
ACCAATCAGAAAGGATTTATGCACCCCTATGTTCATAGCAGCACAATTTACAATAGCTACAATTTGGAAACAGCCTAGGTGCCTGTCAGCAGATGAGTGGATCAGAAAACTGTGGTACATCTACACAATGGAATTCTATGCTGCCATTAAAAAGAAGGAATTCTTACCATTTGCAGCAACCTGGATGGAACTGGAGAGCCTTATGCTTAGTGAAATAAGCCAGTAATGAAGGAGAAGCATCATATGATCTCACTCATTGGTGGATAATAAAGAACATTATAAACTGATGAACAAATGGATAGATACAGAGGCAGTAAAGCTTCAAACACACTGTGAAATTACAGCAGGAAGATTAAAGTTAGGTGAGGTAGATAAGAGATCAATCAAAGGACTTGTATGCATGCATATAAGCATAACCAATGAACATAGACACTGGGTGTTGGGGTATGCCTGGGAGGGAGGGGGGGCAATGGGGAGATATGTATAAAAAATCAATTTAAAAAAAAAGGATGTTTGGTTTGCTTTGCTCCAGGCCACCCACTAAGATGGAAAGGCATTCTGATTCCCCTAGACAATTTCAAATTTACTTCTTACTTTGGTTACTTAGAGGTTCCGATAAAAATCTCAATTGCACACTTTGGGGAAGAAAGTATCAGATATTAAAGTAAAGAGAGATCACAGCTTAACAATGTAAACATTGACCATTTAAGGTAAAAAGTAGAAAAAAAAGTCTTTCTCCAAATGAGTGTCCATTTATATTTTAAGTACAGGCACACTTAGTTTTATTGCACTTCACAGGTGTGTGTTTTACAAACCAAAGACAAGACCCACCAGCAAAAGAGATGATGACCTTTCATTTTATTGCGATACTTTCTTGCAGTGGTGGAACCCCTGAGCCGAACCTGCAGTACTGTATTTCCAAGGTATGTCTGCATCTGGTTGGGAGCTGAGATTTCCTTCCTTCCATTTCTCTTTCAACTCCATTCTTTCTCCCATTTTCCTCCTGCTTTGTTTGACACTAGAGACGTGACCGCCTTTTTTTTTTCTTCCTCCTTCCTTTGCTTCTGCTGTTCATAACAGATTCAGAGGGAATATAAGAATCAAATATCTGTTTCACAGCCATTTCATAAACAATACAGGTTCCTTTTTTTCGACATCACCAGGCAATGAAAAGCACCATAGGAGGATATTTGTGACAGCAGGGTAATGAATTCATGACGACTAGCAGTGTAGACTTGAGACAGGTCCACTGTGTTTCTCTGCTTTTAGCAAGACCAGACCAAAATGAATGCCCATGAGTGCTCAGCTGGAGATGAGAAACAAAGAAGTTTTCTAGTTTGTGATGAAAGGAAAATAAGTTGGGGGGAGGACAAAAAAAAAGCTACCCCAAACTGAAGTTTAGTTTGTTAGTTTCAGCTAAATTGCTTCAAGCCCGATCATATACTTCTGTGGCCCTCAGTTGGTGCAGAAATGTTTTAAAACCTTTCATGAATCTTTAAACCTCTCCAGTACTTTATTTCAAAATGAAGGTGTTATTAGTGCAGCTTTCCCAACATTAGATTATATTCAACATTCTTTACTTTTAAACAACTGGAACTTTTTGAACTAAGTTCCTTTTATATACAACTTAATAAAAGGAAGATGAACGATCCAATAAAAAAATGGGCAACGGACCTAAATAGAACCTTTTCGAAAGATGACAGAAGGAAGGCCAAGAGACACATGAAAACATGTTCAAAGTCATTAATCATCCGAGAGATGCAAATCAAAATGACAATGCAATACCATCTTACACCGGTCAGAATGGCAATCATCAACAAATCAACAAACGACAAGTGTTGGCGAGGATGCAGAGAAAAAGGAACCCTTGTGCACTGTTGGTGGGAATGCAGACTGGTGCAGCCACTGTGGAGAACAGTATGGAGTTTCCTCAAAAAACTAAAAATGGATGTCCCATTTGACCCTGTAATCCCACTCTTAGGAATTTATCCTAAGAAAACACAAACACCAATCAGAAAGGATTCATGCACCCCTATGTTCATAGCAGCACAATTTACAATAGCTACAATTTGGAAACAGCCTAGGTGCCCGTCAGCAGATGAGTGGATCAGAAAACACTTGTACATCTACACAATGGAATTCTATGCTGCCATTAAAAAGAAGGAATTCTCACCATTTGCAGCAACCTGGATGGAACTGGAGAGCCTTATGCTTAGTGAAATAAGCCAGTCAAATTCCATTTTGAAGCAGTCACATTTCAAATGAAATGGACTTCAGAAATTTATCTTAAAATCTGATAAGGATTAAATATTTCACTCTACCACAGTGGGAAGAAGGATTAACATAGCTCATGCCACTCTCCTTTGTTTAACACTTTTCATGATAAAGATTGTGCAGCATATTGCTTGAAGAGGAGAAGAGAAAGTATGTGGTGGAGCTGGAAGGCTGGAGTGTAAGGCTTGTAGAACACATGCTGCAGAGTGATGGTGACTCCTTTTTCATCAGAGCTATTGAATATTTGTGTATTTAGCACAATAATTTCTAAACCAATCGTTTGGAAATGTTTTGGGGAAGGAACTTCCTCTTCATCCCCAATTTGCAAAAGGTGCCATCTGGGAAAGCAGTGACCTTAATGCTGAGTTAATATTTAAAAGGTTTATTTTTGCTCCTTTGGTCCTAGGCCTCTAGCTGAATTGAAATAATTATTCTGGATTAGGACCTTTCCCCCAATTTGCCAATCACTCCAAAACAATCAATGAAATAAACAAACAAATAAGGAGTGCGAAAGGCTTTCTGTTTCCCTTGTTTGCATTTGCTTTCTCCTGGGACTGCTTCTTGCTGGGTTCTTCTCCTTAGTCCTTACTTTATGCCAGATGCTGTTCTAAGCTCTTAATGGATGCTAACTCCTTGAGTCTGGTGTTGCTGATCCTTTTTTAAGGACGAGGAAACTAAGGCTCAGAGAGGACAAATAATTGGCCTATGGTTACACAGCCAGTCAGGGGCAGAATTAGGATTTGAATCCAGGCAATGTGGCATCAAAGTTCCTAGTCTTAACCCCTTTATTCTTCTGTCTCTATTGAGTTGGTCTCCTTTCTGTGTCTGAAGTCCCATTTTAAACTGCTCTGAACATCCACTGTCTGACAGTGGCTATCCCTGTCCTCTAAAGCGCCATTCAATTGGATCTCTGGGCACTGTCATTCGGTGCCTCACCAGGCCTTCTTTGAATCAATTACTTTAGCCCCGGTTACCTCCAAATCCAATTTTCTGCCATTTCCTACTAATAAAGACCCACAGTTGAGGTGCCAGTATGCCTTCTGGTGGACCCCAGTCACCTTGTGAGGATAGAACTGGGAAATTGCTATTGAGGACTATATGATTCCTGGGTGTTTTTTTTAACCTGCCAAGTATGGCAAAGCCTTAGGAGTTATAATATGCTGCTTGGGTGGAAGGCGGTAGTGTGTGTGTGTGTGTGTGTGTGTGTGTGTGTGTGTGTGTGTGTGAAGTCTCCTTTGTTGGTGGGAAGATATATTGTGCAGCCTCTGTGGAAGGTAATTTGATAACCATCCAGGTCTGAGCCACCACATTGCTTACCTCCTCTATGATCTCCTTGTTCTACTTTTCCCCCTCAAAGTCTATTCTTAGCACACATTCAAATTATTTTTAAACAAAAGACAGATCATGTCATATGCTTTTCTCAGATCCCTCTATCAGCTTCCCTTTTCACTGAGAGTAATAGCTAAAATTCCCATCATGGACTACAGGGCCCTACATAAGTTGTCCTGAGCAATCCTTTGATCTTATTCCTTTCTGTTTTGTCCTTCTGGCTCCCTCTGCTCTGGCCACACTGAGCCTACTTGCTGTTCCTTGAAGGTGTCAGTGATTTTTTCATTCCAGAGTCTGCATGAGTTGTTTCCTCTACCGGGGACAGTTTTCCCTAGATATCTACAGTGTCAAATCCCTTTTCTCCTTTAGGTCTTAAATGAAACAGCACCTTCCCCTTGGAGCTTTCACTAACCACTCAATTTAAAATTGCAACCTCTTCATCTCCTTCCCTTTTACTCTTCTCTACTTATTTCTATAGCTATTATCATCTTCTAACATACTGACTTATTTATTATGGTTTGAACTGTTTCTTTCCATGAAAATGGAAGTCCATCAAGGAAAGAAATATATATTTTTGTTTCATTCACTGACAGTGACTGGCAAGTTATCAAATAAATATTTTTATAAATATATTTCTAAAATGTTTACTGAATGTATTTTGAATTTATTGGATGGCATTTGACTCAGCAATTCCACTTCTAGGAATTTATTTTATGATACACTCATGCATGTGTTCAAAGCAATGTATATACTGATAATTATTGAACAGTGTTTATTGTAGGAAACTGGACAGTTTTCCTAATAGTTGAGCATTATCTAAAGGGGATGTTTAATGAATTGGCCAAGTCTTAAATCAGATAGGAATAACAGTTGATTTGTGTTCCACTACCTTCTAGAGAGTGGGGGCTGATATTGAAGAACAGACCAGTTATAGTCACAACTTCATTGTCTTTATACCTCTGAATAAAAACTTGAAATATATACATAAATGGGGTTGTACTTTTCCCATTATTCCCTAAATGGTAAATAATTTTCAAAGTTGAAAACAAAAATGTGTTCTGCTTCTATATGCTAAGGAAAAGTGCCAAAAATTAAGGTTAGGCACTTTCCTCAGGCTTACCAAGAGGTGCTAAACTGGTGCTGTCCCTCAACCATCTCCGCTGTCCTCGGGTGCTTCTGTAAAAAGATTATGAAATAAGTCCAGTGTTCAAGATTCAGTCTCCAAAGATGCAGTGAAGGGGTTCCAGAAGACTCACTCTTAGGCTCAGAGATCCTATAAGAAAGGGGGGAGGAGACTGGCATTTTCTTTCATTATGGATGCAGTTCTACCTGGAGACTCTCGTGGTAGTAACACTGTAGTGGAGTTTACTTCTTGGGAAACTACTGTTCTTGTTGTTTGGAGGTAATCTAAACCCAGGGACTACTTCTTATCTCTGGATTTCTGCAAGCAGGAGGGTTGTGGGGGACATCCACTGCCAAAAAGTAAGAAGGGATGGAGCAGTTTGCATGGGAAGAGGAAGGAGGCAGCCCCACATGCAATTCCCCACATCTTTGGAAAAAATTTATTTTTTGGAAAAAATAAAGATGAATTCACAGGGTATTGGATCTATCTTTATGTAAGAGAAAATGAGTACAGGCCATGAGTTTGTCCAGGCAGCCTCTAGTTCAATTGAGTGTATAGGATTTAGGGCTGCCATACCAAAATACCACAAATTAGCAGGATTAAACAATAGAAATATATTTTCTTTAGCTATGAAGGCTAGAAAACCAAAATCAAGAGTGTTGACAGGTTTGGTTTCTTCTGAGGCCTCTTCCTTGGTTTGCAGATGGCTGCTCTCTTACTGTGTCCTCACATGGCCTTTCCTCTGGGTGTGTACAGCCATGGAGTCTCTTTGTATGCTCGAGGCTAATTCCAGCAGGTCATAAATGCAAGACATTCATCAAAAGGTTGATGAACCTTGGGGCTTGAGCAAGGCTGAAGATCTGCATATATTATTGCATGCTGCTAGACAGCTGAGGGCAATTCCCCCAACCTGATAATACTTTATTGTTTACTGACATGTCCAGAAATGTCAGTCCTCCTCTAATATAGCCTAATACGTCAGCTGTGATACCTGATGTTAAAGCCTTAAAAATACAATTTAAATTTAATTTAAAAACATAATTTAAAAACCTTACCTTTGATATGTATATTTCCTTTGCTAGAGGGAAAAATGTGGGAATAAAAAGCCCTGCATCAGGAGGTTCCGAGAGCTTAGTCACTAGAACTAAGTTTCCCTATGGTTTTTCCCCATGTCTTCCAAATTCTTATTTCTTCTCTAGTCTCTTCATTCATTTATATCTATTTTACAGATTCCTGAACCCTAGCAATTGCTGAGAAAGACCCTGGCATTTGTATGTCTAAATTTCCTCTTTGTAAATGGACAATAGTCAGATTGAATTAGAGGTCTTGTTATGGCTTCATTGCTTTAAAGACCCTATCTCTAAATACAGTCACATTCTGGGAATGCCTGGCAGAGTCAGCATTTTTCCCAGGCTCCCAAGCAATGCTGAGGATGCTGGTTGAGGATCACACTGACTAGAAGGTGTTCAGTACACACATTTTAAAACCTAACTGTTTGGATTTGAATGCCTATTCTACCATTTATTAGCTCTGTGATCTTGAGTAGGTCATTTAGCCAAGCCCTCAGGAGATGTCTGACTGACTTAGGTCCACAAAGAATCAGACATCCTTAGTGCTGCTGTGGAGATGGGAGAGTTTCCCTCTACTAGCACCACCATCACCACCACCACCACCACCACCACCACTGTGCTCAGCAGCTGTGAGCCTGACTTCTGGCTGAGCAGCACTCCCCCTGTGGTCAGTGCGCATCATAGTCCTTTGTTTGGTTGAATTGTATATTCGCCTTTTATTATATAGGATTCTATAAACTTGCACTTGTTAGCCAGGAAACAGTTTACTTACAGCTCCAGAGGCTGTGAGTGATGTACCACAAAGATTTATGGCTACTATTAGATTGCATCATTCTTGGGTCTCAGATTTGGGTTCAAATGCTATCCCTCTGCTGAAAACCATGGGTGATTCTCTTAGATTTTTTGAGTCTTGGTTTCACCCTTTATATGGTAATCAATTATACCTGTCCCAGAGCATCATTGGGAGACTAAATAAAACAATGATCCCAAGAGCCTGATGTGGAGGTCCAGAAATGTCAGTCCTCCTCTAATATAGCCTAATATGTCAGCTGTGATACCTGATGTTAAAGCCTTAAAAATACAATTTAAATTTAATTTAAAAACATGATTTTGATATATTATTAAAAAAAGAAACACTGAGAAAAATCTTTAGATTGAAAATAAAAGAACTTTAAAGGTTGAAGTATAGTTTTATTTTCTAAATGCAATTGTTTCCAGTGACTATTTTATTTACTTTAGATGAAAAAAAAAGGTCATGTAGAAGAGATAGCTTTTTTATAAAGGCATCTAATGAAATGCAGCTAATTAAACACATCATTTGTTACAGATTATGTACCCAAAGTATTTTGGCACATAAAATATTTACTCTGATAGACTGAAGCTGTTACTTTTAACTGGGTCTGAGTTATTATTGAGACTGTTTTTTTTTAAAAATATATTTTATTGATTTTTTACAGAGAGGATGGGAGAGGGATAGAAAGTCAGAAACATCGATGAGAGAGAGACATTGATCAGCTGCCTCCTGCACGCTCCCTCCTGGGGATGTGCCCACAACCAAGGTACATGCCCTTGACCGGAATCAAACCTGGGACCTTCCAATCCCCAGGCTGACGCTCTATCCACTGAGCCAAACCGGTTTTGGCATGACTTCATCACTTCTGATAGCGTGTGTCTGCTTTCAGCCCAGAATGAGATTTTATTGCCTTCCAGCTTTCCGTAAGAGTGCTTGACAGATTATTTCTCTAAGATTCCGTGTTTGAAAAAAACAAAACACAACAACAACAACATTAAATATTTGTTAATTTATATTCAAAACTTAAAATTTGTTCCAAACTTAAGGTTTCCTAATTTTGAATTTTCCCTTATATATCCAGTTTTGTGTGAAAGCCAAGAACTTGAACAGCACAAAAGTATGTCAGCTCAAAGTTTCTTTTCAAAATGTTTTGATGTCTCTGCCCTCCCCATTGGTTAGTGCATTTGTATTAGAAAAAATGTATTGTTTTGGTTATGTTCTAAGTAGGTATATTTTGAGGGACAGAAAACACCCCAAATATTGCTTTAAGTAATCATTGCTAGTGTTTATTTCAGCTTTGAATTTACTTAGTGTTTTTAAGTTTACTTCTAGAGATGCAAATTCTGCTTTAATTCAACTTGAGTTTTCTTCATTACTAAGTCTAGTCTCTGTGTAGCTTCAGAGGCTTAGGACTTCAGATTTGTGCCTTCTTATATTAGGAGAATGAATGAGAAACTGGTGATGTTATCTAAAGCTCAAGATTCCAAATTGTTTTGGGGCTGCAGGTGTCTCAGACACTGTAACCTAGTGTCACAGCAGAGATTGGGTTCCCTCAATCTGGGAATGCGTGGCAGAGTCAGCATTTTTCCCAGGCTCCCAAGCAATGCTGAGGATGCTGGTTGAGAATCACACTGACTAGAAGATGTTCAGTACAAACATTTTAAACCTAACTGTTTGGATTTGAATGCCTATTCTACCATTTATTAGCTCTGTGATCTTGAGTAGGTCATTTAGCTGCTCTGTGCCTCCATTTGGCATCTGTCAAAATGGGAGTAATTAATATGATATTTAGTGTTAAAGGTTTATTTAAAGAATTACTAAAAAAATCCATGTAGAGTATTGAAGGTCTAATAGCACAGTGATAACTACTAATACATATTAATATTTCTTTTATCTGGTGAAAATAGTTTCTAGAAGAAGAAGAGAGGAAGGAGTCCTAAGATTTATTTTTGTTTGAGTAACATTTCAGTACAACGTGATGACTAAATATCTGGTATCCAGGACTGTTTTGGTTTCAGCACTGACAATCCTGTACCTTGGGAAACCCCTGGCTTCTGAACCAACCAGATATAAGGTTACTCTTATGTTCTCTATGGTTTCTTTTAAGTCTTCACAATAGTCTTGTGACATCAATACCATGATTTGAAATCACAGATGGGCATGGCTAGTTTGCAGTGAAGCCTCTGTTCAAACCTGCTTTGGAGTGACTTTGAATCCTAGTGTGCTCCATCACACCTGCTGTGCATTCAAATGTTCTTACAACCTTATTTAGTCTTTTAAATTGTATGTCAGAAGCATATTCGGTTTAGAATGAAATAAAGGAATAAAGATCTTTTATCTCCATATATTACTTTAAAAATCAGTGTGATTGGTGGGTAATAAGGAATACACTTGACATGCCAAAATCATGAGGCTGACCTAGTCCAGGGTGTGAGGAAACGCATCTCCTTTTCAAGACTTGTGTTGTTTTTTTTTATTTCAAAGACTGGCTTTTTGTAGACCAAATTAAATGGACAGTGGGTTAAAATGAGGCAGAATCTTATATAATAAAAGCCTAATATGCTAAGTGTCTGGTCATATAGTCAGCTGTTCAACCAATCAAAGTGTAATATGCTAATGATATCCAAGGCCACTCAACTGCTTGCTATGATGTGCACTGGCCTGTAGGCTGGCTTGCTGCTGGGGTCTGGCCAATAGGAACTGAGCAAGACAGCTCGGACACACCTTGGAGCCCTCTCACAGTCCCCAGCTGGTCAACCTCCTGCCTCCCTCTCTGGCTCTGATCATGCACCAATGGGGTCCCTTAGCCTAGCCTGTATCTTCTCACAATCTGGGATTCCTTAGGGGATTTTGGAGAGCTGATTTCAGCCTGATCCTGCAGGTCAGGCTGAGGGAGCCCACTGGTGCACAAATTAGTGCACCAGGCCTCTAGTTTTAAATGATTATAAGAGAAAGGGTTAGTTTGTGGAAGGAGCTAGGGAAAATCTGATTTTATTATATTTTTATTCCTGATTCTTTTTTTCTAGTCTTCTGTCCAAACTACCATACACATGTTCCTTACCTTTCTTCACTTCTCTACCTTTGTAACAAGTTAATTGGAGCAGCTACAATTGGGCTTTTTCAAGTAGTGACATCAAGGGATGCCTGGACATAAGCAAGTCCTCAGATTATGTCATCACCCTGTCTGAGTTTCTGTAACAGCCAAAAACCACATCAGCTGGAGTCTTCTCCTTGGTCTTCAGGAAACAAGCATTGGAACTCCAGAAATATTTCTGCAAATACTTCTCAGAATTCTTAGTTTTACTGTTAAGAAAGCTACTGATCATTGCCAAAGGAATTTTCAAAATGGATTCCAAAGCAGAGTTTCCTCAGTAACAGAGTGAGCCTTGGTGGAGGTCACATTTTTTATGTTTAATATGGATTTGAATATGACATTTAACATAACAATTTTAAAAATTCAATATATTGATAAATAAAAATATAAATAATAAAAATAAGTTAATGCCTACAATTTGTAGAATCAACATTTCAAAGCAGGGACTCTTATAATACTTACTTATTTATGTGTATTTTAAAACTGTCTTACTGTTGAGTGGATTTGAAATATATAAATCTTAGTTCTGTTGTTTACAAACATTTTTATAGATGATGGGTACTTTAATGAAGATATTCCTATTTTATCTATTTTTTAAAATTTTATTTTATTGTTTAAAGTATTACACATAGCAGTACATGTATCTCCCTTTCCTATTGACCTCCTCCCAGCCTTCTCTACACCCCAGTATCACATGCCCTTATCCCACCCCCTCCCCAGTGTCTTTTGTCCATTGGTTGTGCTTATATGCATGCATACAAATCCTTTAGTTGATCTCTTTCCCCCACTCCCCAACAGCCTTCCTGCTGTAATTTGACAGTCTATTCAATGCTTTATTGCCTCTGTATCTATATTTTTATTAAGTAGGTTATAATGTTTTTTATTTTCCATAAATAGGGGTGCATATATCCTTTCTGATTGGTGTTTCTAGTTTCTTGGGATATATTCCAAGAAGTGGGATTACTGGGCTAGACCACCAATTTATACGATACACAAAAATAAACTCAAAATGGATAGAGGATTTAAACATAAGACAGGAAACCATAAAAATACTAAAGGAATCCACAGGCAGCAAAATCTCAGATATATGCCAAAGTAATACCACTCCTAGGGCAATGGAAACTAAAGAGAAAATAAACAAATGGAACTACATCAAAATAAAAAGTTTTTGCATATCAAAGGAAATCATCAACAAAGTAACAAGAAAGCCCACTGTATGGGAGAACATATTTGCCAATGTTATCACTGATAAAGGTTTAAACTCCAACATTTACGGAGAACTCATACAACTTAATAAAAGGAAGATAAATGATCCAATAAAAAAAATGGGCAATGGACCTAAATAAAAACTTTTCGAAAGAAGAAGAAAGGCCAAGAGACATATGGAAATATGCTCAAAGTCACTAATTATCTGAGAGAAGCAAATAAAAAAGACAATGAGGTACCATCTCACACCTGTTAGAATGGTTATTGTCAACAAATCACCAAAGGTAAGTGCTGGCGAGAATTCGGAGAAAACGGAACCCTCATTCAACTGCTGGTGGAAATGCAGACTGGAGCAGCCACTATGAAGAACAATATGGAGTTTACTAAAAACAAAAACAAAAAACAAACAACAAAAAAACAAAAAAAACACCTAAAAATGGAACTCCCATTTGATTTAGTAATCCCACTTCTAGGAATATAACCCCTATTTATTTTATTCTCATTCTACAATTTTAATTGAAGATAAAACTTGTGAGTAAATTACTTTTTTGAATAAACTGCAAAGATCACTAAAAGTTATTGAAAAGTAGAAAGGTTAACAAAAAAATGTAGAAATGAATTTTATAATTATTTCATATCAGTGGTTCTCCAAGTGTGGTTCTTGCACCAGCAGGATCAGCATTACCTGAGAACTTGTTAAACATGAGAATATTGCACTGTTTCCCAAATCTATTGGTTCAGAAACTCTAGGGGAGAGGCTCAGCAATCTGTACTTTATTTATTTACTTTTAACATATATTTTATTGACTTTTTACAGAGAGGAAGGGAGAGGAATAGGGAGTTAGACACATCAATCAGCTGCCTTCTGCACTCCCCCTATTGGGGATGTGCCCATAATCAAGGTACATGCCCTTGACCAGAATCAAACCTGAGCTAAACAGGTCAGGGAAGCAATCTGTACTTAATAAGCTTCTCAGGTGATTACAGTATGTATTCAAGTATGAGAATACCTAATCTAGATTATCAAGAAGAGGGAACCTAAAATGACATCTCACACATTAGATAGCCTCTTTTTCTCTCTGCCTTCTGCAGAAGTAATGACCATTGGACAATATGGTGTATGAACAGAATTTGAATTTTGAAGTGTGAGTATCTAGTTTCAATTTGCAACTTTATATATGCAAATCACATAAGTTCTTTGCATCATGGTTTCTAATATATAAAATGTGGATTATCAATAGTTTTCCCTCAACTCAGGCTCATAGAGTTGTGATCAAATGCAGATATGCACATGAGGGCAATTTTTAAATTATCCAGTGCTATTCAAATGCTACTTTCATATGATTATTACTTCTAAGGTGATTGTAATTCTCAAAACTTTTTCTCCTCACCCCCCATACTTTGCCCCATTAAAATTTAATTACTTCTTGTTAAGTTTTATAAAGCAAAGATTTAATAAAACAGAAGTTGGACAATTTAAAATAAGAAAATAAACCTGAGTTCTTGTTATTTCTTTTATATATGAAGTGAAAGATTCAAATTTTTTGTTTCATGAATCTACAGTGTAAAATGAGTCCATAGCACACTTCAATGGTACTGTGGCAATCATAATGCATTTGGAACATTATCAAATTTCCCTCACATATTTCAAAAACTGTTTTACATTTTTATGGTTAACCTCTTGACACCAATGAACTTAAGGCTTATAATTGAAGGATAAGTGAGCAAAAGAGCAGTTCAGGTGATAATACATCCATTTCCATTCTATTTTCTGGACAGAGACCTTTTGTGCTAAGTTCATGTGAGACTACATTTTTATGACAAAATTATAACCCTCTCATAGATGGTACTCAGACAGGCTGAGATCTGTCTTGCTATAATAGGTTTTGTGACAATAAAATGCAGGAGACTCTCCAAAAACTTTGCATAAAAAATTTCTGACAGTAGTCTATATGCTGTGAAGATTATCAAGATGCTATTATGACTCATTTCTACCCATTACAGAAAAATGACTTTGTATTTTAATCATGAAATACAATTGTGTTGAAAAGGACTAAGAATTGTAAAGGCATAATCTTTGAAATATTGCCATTTATTCATATTAGCTGCACTATTTAGCAAGTGCTGTTGATTTTAATGTGGTTTTGTATAATAAAACCTTCTAATTTGGAAGGTTGCATATATTTGTTACTTCTAATTTGAGTTCCACTGCTAATTTTCTGTTACTAGTTGAATGAAAAGGAGGTGTCTTCTACAACCAGAGGTAATCTGAACTTCATATAATTCTCTATAAATTCTTTTTTTAATACATCTTTATTGTTCAGTTTATTACAGATGTTCCTCTTTTCCCCCCCCTAGCTCCCTTCCACCTGATTCCCCATCCCCCACCCCACTGTCCTCATCCATAGGTGTAAGATTTTTGTCCAATCTCTTCCCTCACCCCTACACCCCTTTCCCCCTGATAATTGTTAGTCCATTCCCTTTCTATGCCCCTAATTCTATTATATTCACCAGTTTATTCTGTTCATGGGATTTTTTATTCACTTGATTTTTAGATTCACTTGTTGATAGGTATGTATTTGTTATCACTTTTTTGTTCATAATTTTTATCTTCACCTTTTTCTTCTTCTTCCTCTTAAAGAATACCCTTCAGCATTTCATATAATCCTGGTTTGGTGGTAATGAACTCCTTTAGCTTTTTCTTATCTGTGAAGCTCTTTGTCTGACCTTCAATTCTGAATGATAACTTTGCTGGGTAGAGCACTCTTGGTTGTAGGTTCTTGCTATTCATCACTTTGAATATTTCTTGCCACTCCCTTCTGGCCTGCATAGTTTCTTTTGAGAAATTAGCTGACAGTCGTATGGGTACTCCCTTGTAGGTAACTAACTGTTTTTCTCTTGCTGCTTTTAATCTCTCTTTGTCTTTTGCTCTTGGCATTTTAATTATGACGTGTCTTGGTCATCCTCTTCAGATTCCTTTTATTTGGGGTTCTGTGTGCTTCCCGGACTTTAAGTCTATTTCTTTCATCAGGTAGGGAAAGTTTTCAGTCATTATTTCTTCAAATAAGTTTTCAGTATCTTGCTATCTTTCTCTTCTGGCACCCCCATAATTCTGATGTTGATAGCTTGAAGTTGTCCCAGAGGCTCCTTACACTATCTTCACATTTTTGGACTCTTTTTTTCTTTTTGTTTTTCTGGTTGGGTGTTTTTTGCTTCCTCATATTTCAGATCTTTGATTTGATTCTTGGGGTCCTCTAGTCTGCTATTGGGTTTCTGTATATTATTCTTTATTTCAGACAGTGTATGCTTAATTTTTGACTGGTCCTTTTTTCATTTCTTTGGCATTCTCATTAAGATCCTTGAAGGTCTCACTAAGTTTCTCAGAGGTTTGCAGAAAATTCTTGAATAGCCTTATAATTGTGGTTTTAAACTCTATGTCCAGTTGTTTGCTTTCCTCCATTTCTTTCATTCGTGACATGTTTCTTGTTCTCTGCATTTTGGCTGCTTCCCTGTGTTGATGGAGTAGCTTTGTGTGCTAGTTGTTCTTTAGGGCCCAGTAGCTCCACCTCCCTAATCACCTGAGGTGGACACTCTTGGTGCACCCCTTTTCGGGCTGCTTTCCCAGTGTTGTTGTAGTTAAGCCTTGATTGCTATTGGTACACTGGGAGGAATTGACCTCCAGGCCAATTGACTGAGAGGATTAGCTGTGTCTATTAATGGAAGAACTGCTGTGCTGGAGACACCCCTATGGGGCAGGACTTGCTTCAGTGGGGCTTTGGTGCTTGCCGAGTCTGCCTCTTGAGTGTGTCACTCATGTATGTGAGTAGTTGAAATCTGGTGTTGTCTCACACTGACCTCTAGCTGCACTGGCTCCTGGATCTCCAAGGAGGTGCAAGTCAGCTAGTGTCTGAGGCCACCCAGCATGAGCTACAGGGAGATTTACAGATTTCTCCTCTTTGCTTGGAATTTGGAAGTTTTGGAGTTGTCTGACCCAATTTGTTAGGTTAAGCTGCTAGAGGGCAGGCCATTCATATGCAAAAGCTGCTGCAGCTGGGTGGATTTTAAATTGGGCAGGGCAGGGTCTCAGGAAATCCACTAGACAATGCAAACAGCAATGGCTGCCAGTCAGCCCTTTCTGCCATGTTCTGTTCAGTGTCCCCAGTCCTGCACCCAGAACAGTAAACAGTGATTCCTGTGTGCAACTCTGCGAGAGAGCCACCCTCCCTTTCTGACCCAATGGCAGATAGTCCAGTTTCTCCCTGTATGAGTCTGGGTCCCCAGAATCTCGCCGGAAACTGGAATTCAGAGCAGTCAGGAACTTGTAACTCCTTTTCAATTAAAAAAAAAAAATAGCTCACAGACCCAATTCACGCCTTTCTGAGCCTCTACACATCCTACCAGGTGTCAATGCACTTTTTTTCTTTCCTTCTAGTTGCAGAACTTCCACTTCGCCAATTTTCACGGTGGTTCTGGGGGATAGTCGTTTTGTCTTTTAGTTGTAGTTTTGGTGTAGCATGTATACCTTATGTCACCATCTTGGTTCTCTCTATAAATTTTTTCTTCACTAAATGGTAGAATACTGCTTCTATTTCAATGGGTTAATTTTTTTAGTGAAAATATGTAAGGTTGCCTTAAAATATTGTAACATGTGCAGCTACAATATCAATTATACTAATAAAAGCCTAAGTGGCATCTCGCCCTTGCGTCATCACAAGATGACTCTCCGCATGTTGTCACAAGATTGCCACCCCATGTCATCACAAGATGACCACCATAAGATGGCTGGCAGGGGAGGGTAGTTGGGGCTGAGCAGGCCAGCAGGGGAGGGCAGTTGGGCGTGACCAGGCTGGTAAGGGAGGACAGTTGTGGGCAATCTGGCTAGCAAAGGAAGGCAGTTGTAGGTGATCAGGCTGGCAGGGAAGGGCAGTTGCAGGTGATTGGTAGAGCAGGGGAGCAGTTAGGTATCAATCAGGCCAGCTGGGAAGTGGTTAGGGGGTGATCAAGCTGGTACACAGAAGCAGTTAGGGGCAATCAGGCAAGCTGGCAGGCAGGCAAGCAGTTAGGAGCCAGCAGTCCTGGATTGTGGGAGTGATATCTGACTGCTGATTTGGGCCTGATCCCTGAAGACATCCCTTGAGGTGTTCCAGATTGTAGAGGGTGTAGGCTGGGCTGAGAGACACCCCTTCCCAGTGCACAAATTTTGTGTTTGGGCCTCTAGCAGTATCTATAAGAACCAGATATTTTCTTATCCCATTTTACTGAGATACAATTGACATAGACATTTTATAATTTGAGGTGCTTAACCTGATGATTTGGTACATGTATATGCTGTGAAATGATTACCACAACAAGGTTATTTAAATTTTTGAACACCTCAATAATTATGTTTTCTTGTATGTATTGAGAATATTTATGGTTTACTCTGAACTTTTAAATATATGATATCCAATGTCCATCTATTTGGAATGACCAAAGTAATTTTAACACTTTTGTGAGAACAAGTTGCTAGGGGAGAACTTCAGAACAGAGAAAATTTATATATTCTCAGTGACCTGTTGTAAATTTATCTGGGAATTACTCGTTTATTTTCTTTATATCTAAAGAAAATCATACATAGATGTTTATCTTAGACTAGAGGCCCTGTGTCTGAAATTCATGCATGGGTGTGTGTGTCCCTCAGCCCAGCCTGCACCCTCTCCAATCTGGGACCACCCTCTTACAATCCAGGACTGCTGGCTCCCAATTGCTTGTCTGCTTACTTTCCTGATTGCCCCTGACCACTTATGCCTGTCAGCCTGATCACCCTCTACCCACTCCACTGCCAGCCTGATTGACACCTAGCTTCCCTTCCCTGAAGGCCTGGTCACCCCTAATTGCTCTTCCCTGAATCCCCACCCCACAATTGCTCTCCTCTGCTGGCCTGGGTCCCCCAACTGCCCTTCTCTGTGGGCCTGGTTGCCTCCAACTTTGCTCCTCTGTTGACTTGGTCACTCCTAACTGCCCTCCCCTGCAGGCTTGATTGCCCCCAACTACCCTCCCTTTCAGGCCTGGTCCCTCCCAACTGCCTTCTCCTGCTGGCCTGATTGCCCACAACTGCACTCCCTTGCAGATCTAGTCCCTCCCAATTGCTCTCTTGGGTGTTAGAGTGATGGTCAATTTGCATATTATCATTTTATTAGATAGGATTAGATAGGACAGAGCCCTGGTGCACTGGTGGTAGCTGGCTGGTTTGCCCTGAAGGGTGTCCCAGATCAGTGTGGATGTTCCCTTGGGGCATAAGGTGGCCTGGGTGAGGGGCTTGTGGTGGTTTTCAGGCTCGCCACACTCCCCAGTAACCCAAGCAGAGGCCTTGGTGTATGGGATTTATTTATCTTCTATAATTGAAACTTTGTAGCCTTGAGCAGAGGGCTGGGCCCACCAGGGCAGGCAGAAAGCTTGTCTTCCTCCATTACCTGGGGCAATCCAAGCCTTCTGTTCTCTCCATGGCCGTAGACATCTTGGTTGAGTTAATTTGCATTTTTCTCCTGATTGGCTGGTTAGCATGACTTGTGGGTGTAGTGGAGGTATAGGTATGGTCAATTTACACATTACTCTTTTATTAGATAGGGTGAGAAACAAACTCTTGTCAATAAGCTTGTTGTTTACTTAGTCAATGAGCACTTCCATGGTGTATTCAATGTCTAGGATGCAGAGAAGGTACTTCTGATAAGACATTTTAAAATCAATTTGGAGTCATAATACCCATTCAGTACTCAAATTTATTTATATTAGTAAAAATAGTCAGTAAGGTCATTTATTTTTTTATTTTTTTATTGAATTTATTGGGGTGATATATAAAAGGCTAAGTGACTGTCTGACCATCCAACCAACTGATAAGTATGATGTTTCCTGACCACCAAGGGACAGACACTCAACACAGAAGCTGCCAAGCTGTGGTTACTTGGCAGTGGTGGTTCTCAGGTGATGCACCCTGGAACCAGGGAGGAGGGAGCCTGATTCCAGGGTGTTTCACCCCAAAACTGCCCTTTCACAATCTGGGACCCCCTCTGGGGATGTTGGAGAGCCAGTTTCAGCCTAATCTCCTCAGGCCAAGCTGAGGGACCCCCACCTGCCAGAGGAACCCTGCCCCCTCCTCAGATGCCCTTTGAGGTGGGGCACTACCCCAGGTGCAGCCAGCCCAGGAGGGACTTTGGGGGATTGGCTCTAGGATGTATCTAGACCTGCCCCACTGGCCACTTTCTAATTAATTTCCTTTCCATGTGCATGAATCCATGCACTGGGGCACTAGTTGATTAATAAAATTATATTATTTTCAGGTGCATAATTCTATAATACATCATCTGTATATTGTATTGTGTGCTCACAACCCCAAGTCAAGTCTCTTCATATCAACATTTATTCCCCCTTTCCTCTCTCTTACATCCCCCACCCTATATTTTCTTATATAATGGAGATGTGTGTCTTAGCCAATAGACCATTGCCAGAAAAAGAAAATCAAAATATAAAACAATGTCCCTTGAGAGAATTTGTTAGTGTGAAAACTAGAAAAGGAATGATTTAGAAGATTTTTTGTCTGTAAGATATATTATAAGAGATAGCATAAATTGTAATTTGTGTACAAAGTTCTCTTACTGATAAATGAAGAATGATAAGGGAAGACTCACAACACTGAGTCCTAAAACTTCCCCATAAAGTTTTGGTTTTTAATTTTAACATGGCTATTTTTCTTTGCCTATTTATTTTCACAATGTAGATAAAGTCAAAAAAGCAAAATACCCTAGATACCATGCAAAAACTATTTAATTGAGATAAGGAATGATTTTGTTAGAATTTTTTTATTTTTTACTCAAATGATTTTCTGATGATTGAGGAAATAAATGTTAAACTACGTAATTGCTTAATAACATAGGGTATAAACCTTTTGTGTCCTTTGTAAACTGAATAATGGATGAATACAGTATGATATTAAACAATTGGTATTATCTTCTCAACTCCTCTATCTATACACCCAATGGAATTATGTAAATTTTAAGATTAGAATTTATTTCAGCTCTTTCTCAGTTGAGTAAGCAAGTGTGAGTGAGTGAATAATTCCCAAATGACATGTTCAATGGAACAAATTTACATTTCCATGTTCTGAGCTAGTTTTGAATGCTAAATATTTAGGTATAGATATTATATTTTTATAAGGAACAATTTAATCTCAACCAGTTTTGTCTTTTAATTTCTTATTTTTGTCATCTTTTTTTCCCTCTTCACTTATAAAGCAACTAGAGGCCCAATAAATGAATTCATGCATCAGTGAAGTCCAGCTGGACTGCCTCCATGGGGGCTGATTTGGGCCAGGCCAATGGGGAGCAGGGAGGGGACACAGGAAGTTGGCCAGCTGGCCCTACCCCTGATCAGGGTGGGAAGGCCGATTGGGGGTGGGGTCAGTTGTGGGGAGGGGAGTGATGGGGCCAATCAAGGGGCCCCTGATCGGGCTGGTTGGCTACCATGTGTGCATCATAGCAAGCAGTAGTTCAAGTCATTCTGTCATTCAGGTCACTTGGCTTTTACATATATAGATTTATAGATTTTGTTAGTTCATATTGGTTTCCCCCTGACAATTTTACATGGGAAATTTTTATCTACCTCATAACTATCAGAAACACTATCAACTTGTAGATTTGATAGTACTTGTTCTTTTATGGTCCCTAAAAGATTCATGAGGAGTGTTTCAGATTATTTGTTGGCCTTGTTTTTCAGGATCTTATCGGTCCTCAAAAATTTTATCCAGAGTATTCTGAAAAGCAAATTTATTACTTAGCGTTTTTTAATCCTTAGCTAGGATTAAAGCTGTTGCCCAGAGTTTCTGCTTCATATTTGTAGAGTCCAGTCCAGCATCTAGCTAGGTTATTTTGTATTTCCAATGGGGGAAAATTTAAACTTTTTACTTAGCTTCAAATTCTATTAGGCATCTGTGTTCTTGATTTCTGGAATGTAGATACCAATGATTTCACATGATGAAGTATTAAAGAATTAAGATTGGGGAAAATATATTTTCAATATATTTTAATAGCATTCTAAACAGTATAAATACAACAATACTTTGATTGGCCTTGGTCAATATGACTGTCGATCTCTTTTCAACTTCTACTACATCTCTAGGCTTCATTTCTACTCATTATGGTGGCAGGGCTCACAGGTGACCAGCTTGTCTTGGCTGTGTCTTTACCTGCAAAGAGGTTTTGGCAGGTAGCTACCTCTGGTTATGATAGGCTAAATTAAACTGTTTTGAACTTAATGCACATTATGTTGATGGGAACTAAATGTTTAAAGCACTGAGACTCATCTCTATATGAACCCCTTTATTTCCTGCTAGTGTTAACTGTTTGTAATTAGCTAATCCTATATAATGAAAGCATAGTTGGCAAATTGTCTCCTTGAACAGGAGTTCTTCTGGGAGTTTGATCAAGGGGTGGGGCAGGCTGGGCAAAGGGAGGGAGGCCCTGACTGACATCAGGCAGCTGGAGAAAGGGAGGGAGGCCCTAGCTGGCTGCTGCCAGCTGCTAGAGACCTTATCAGTGCAAATTTTCATGCACTGGGCCTCTAGTTATTAATAATAGGAAGAAAGCAAAAGTCAGGGCAGATATCCATGGTCATCTAGGCAGCTTCACCAGGAATCTGAAACTTTATATTCACCAGGGAATGACCTGTCTATTCTCTTCAGATCCCTGGGGGGAAGAGGTCCAACAAAGGGAAGATGGAATTCTATGCAGTAAAGTCGGGGTAACATAGGGAAAATACTTGCCTGTCAGCCTAACCTGGGAACAAATGTAATTGGCTAGAGGGGGTGAAGCTACTGCAAACACTGAAATTTGGATTCCATATGCAATGGTGGAAATATAAAATAACCTAGCCAGATGCTGGACTGGAATCTACAAATATGGAGCAGAAACTCTGAGCAATGGCTTTAATTCTACCCCTCCTGAAGACACACTGGACTTTTTTCTTGGTAAGATGGAGGGAGATGGGACCTTAGAAACCCAGGGATTTAATTCCATGCAAATAAATATCACTCATTCTCCCATGCAAGTCTTCAAGAATTCCTTTTTTCATGACATTGAAAGAAGCCCACTACCATCAGCAATAGTTGGGGGTGCAGAGAACTCCCCACTGATAACACTAATCCATCCTTTTGCTGTTGTGAAAATATAATGTTTACTTTTATTTTAAACTATACATATATAAGCAAAATGTGTTTTTGAAAATTATTAACAGAATGCATGAGAAACAGTACTTGATTATTAATGCTAGTAGAAGAATATAGAGAATATACCTTATAAAAAACAACATGCATTTTGGAATGTGTTTTATTTTTGCTCTATTAGCACATAAAGTGATGAAAATCTGTGAGAATCTGATTCTGGAGAACCCAAGGGTTCTTACCTCTTTCCTGTGACACACTGTATATCACCTTTGAAAATAGTAAAAATAATACTTTTTGCTGAGTTCAAACTTTACTTGAGAGCAAAGAAAGGTAGTTAAAAGCTTTTGTTTAATGCTATTTGATAAGTTCTTACTGAGAGGAAGTAAAAGCAAAAAGAAATAACATAGGACTTAAGTGAGCAAGAGTCAGGTGATGTGGAAGTTTTATTTAAGAATAATTGAAGACTGACATTCTGGTGAAAGGCACAAAGGAGAATTAATGGCTTATTCCAAATTAAGGGTGATTCTTTAGGAAGTATGCTGAAGGATATACTTGGCAATAAATTTAACAGCTAGCATGGTCTCTTTGCAGGTTGACTTTATCTGAGATTCTGGGAGTAGAAAACCAAATTTGCCTTTATCTCGAAGCTCAAAGGCAAATGTGTGCTTGATGCCCAGGTTGTAGGCCCAGTCTAAAGATGAACCTGATGTTCTGTCTGTAAAACATAAGTAGTAAATATTTAATTAAAACAAATACTAATGTTTGTCTTAAAATGGAAATTCACTGGTATAAATTAGCAATAAAAATAATTATGTGTACAGTTAATTGCAGTAATGAATGGGAGTAGTGACCTGTATAACGGAGTAGAGTAAAATATAATCATAGCTTTGATACTCACACACATTTCAAAAAATGCTGTGCTTTAAAAATTACATTTTGCATGGCTCAGCACTCTAAATTGAGTTTGTTTCCTGGCACACAGACTCTGAGGGAGGCATTTTGAACCAGGGCAAGCTTCTGAGGAAATCGCTGAGGAGGGGGTCACTGGTTGCAGAAATCCCACCAGGGATTGTACATATATAATATACATATACATATACATATACATATACATATACATATACATATACATATACATATACATATACACTAGGCAAAATTACATTATTTTTAACAGTCCAGGTCTGTTTATATTCATGTTAGTAGGGTAAACTCTTTTTATAGTAAAAAGATCAAGAAAGTGGAAATCAGTTATCTAAGGATGTATTTAACCCCCTAATTCAACTTTTCCATGTCAACTTTTATTAAATTTTATTTAATCTTTGGTAAAAAGATTGAAACTATAGACACATGTAGAATTTATATACACATAAGGTTTGTATAAGTGCATATGAATATTAATATGCATTTATATAATAAAAAAGAATTTTTTTTACACATAGAATAACTTATATTCCAAGACAAGTACTGACATTAACATTTTAGGTTTGAAAGATAAGAATTCAAAGCTGTGATGAGAAAAGAGAGAATATTCATTTCAGCGGAAAGAGATAAGATTGGCTCTTAAATTATTCAGGAGATATTAATTGAATCTTTAATATGTATAATTCATTTTACTTGGCATTGTGGAGGGCAGGAGATGCAGAGCAGAAAGATGAAGATGCCATTGGTGTCTTCAAGAACTTAGAATTTAGGTGAGAGAAGTCAAAGATGCAAATTAATAGAGGATAAACAGGATATGTAAATACTATAGGAAAGGTACAATATTTTATTAAGTTTTTAAGGAAAAAAGATATATGGCTGGTGAGGAAGGTAGCATTTCATGCTGAATGCCTGCTCCTTCATGATGAAGGAGATCTGGAGGTGAGCCTTGAAGAAAAGTGCACTTTCCTCAGATGGAGATATAAGAAAGGCATTCTGGTCAGTGAATCAAAAGGATGGAAAATCATGGAGGTGTTTTTAGGGACCAGTGACATCCAGTTGTATTGAAACAAAGGGAACTGTGAGAGTTTGTAGGCAAAACTTTGAAAAGCTGATAAATCAGGACAAAGTGACTTGTTTGAGAGGGAGTAACAGCCATTTCTGTGCTGTACTTACGGTGGTTAATTTGGACCGAAAAGAGTAGAGACTAGGTAGGAAGTAGAGCAATAAAGACCTGAACTAGTATAGACTCGCTACACTGGAAACGGAATTGAAGGCTCCATGTAAGAAACAGTGGAATGGAAAAGTCACAGAATTTTATAAAAATTAGTGATATTTCAATGTGGGTGGTGGAAAAATCCACATCATTAACACAAAAAGAAACTCACAGTGGGTAGTGATGGGGAAAAGAAAGAAAGACACAAGGATATGTTTAGATCAATCAGGAATCTGGAAAAACGAATTTTAAAGGTTTGGCAGAAGCATCATAGATGAAATTGGTTTTTTGGTGGATTAATTCTTTTATTATAATTAATGTCTAGAAAATTTATTTGCTCTGAAATTTACTATTTGATATTTAATATGGCCACCCCTTCTTTGATCAATGTTTTCACAATTTGTATTTTTCAATTTCAACCTATCTATGTTATACCAACCATATGCCAACAAAATATCTTCATTGAGTTCTGTAAAATAATGTTTTTGTTGACAATATTTTCTAAATTTATTGACATTAAAACAATTTTCTTCTTTCAAAAAACATTAGGTGCAAAGAACTTACTGTAATAGAATCAAAACAAGTAAAAATAAAACTGAACTAAGCTAGGAATTTGGTTTTAAACCAAAGGAACCCACAAAAATGATGCTGGTAAATTAATGTATTTTTTAAAAATGTTGTTGACATGTATTAAATATAATAACCAGCACTTTTATACCAACACTAAGTGAAAATTCTATTTGAAACAAGAGCTGAAGCTAGAGATATATGGTCATAAGTTGAAATATTTTTCTGCCCTTCTGTTTGTTAATATAATCTCAGCTTGAATTTCTCTTGGTAGATAGACATTGGGTGTTGTGAACTACAAATAGGTTTTGATTTTCTTCTTTTCCAAGATGTATTGTGGGAAACAGTAGTAGGCTGAGAAATAGAAACACATCTGGCAATTTTGGTGTGATGGAAGGCAATGAAAAAGACACTCTGAAATTAACTTTTTAATTCATGATGTAACTAACAAATGGATGATATTAATAATGATACAAGTGACTTGGATTCTAATAATTCTTGCTAACCAGGTATTATTTCTAGATGGCAAAGGATTCGATATTCTGTCAATATGCAAATGTAAACATTTCACAATCTTTTAACATCAATCTTGTCATCTAAATATTGCAGAGTACTTGGTATATACCATTTGACTGTGGTCTGAAATGCTGATTTTTGTTCCTGTTCTGCTCTAAAGTAATAAAACCTTTCTGTATGTCAATTTTACAGTTTATAAATGAGGGATTTACCTAAATAAGATCAGTGGTTGTCACACCTAGTTTCATCTTAGAATCTCTTTGGGTGCTCTATTAAAAAAAAAAAAAAAAAAGAAAGGAAGAAAGAAAGAAAAAGAAAAAATGCAAGTGCCTGGACCCAGCACAGATTAATAAGATCAGATTGCTTTGGGGTGGGGCCTGATCACTTGAATATTTTAAAGTTCCTCAGATTACTCTAATGGGAAGTGAGGCTTAAGAACCATGAATTAGCCAAGACCGGTTTGGCTCAGTGGATAGATCATCGGCTTGGGGACTGAAAGGTCCTAGGTTCGATTCCAGTCGGGGGCATGTACCTTGCTTGCGGGCACATCTCCACTGTGGGGTGTGCAGGAGGCGATTGATCGATGTCTCTCTCTCATCGATGTTTCTGACTTTCTATCTCCCTTCCTCTCTGTAAAAAATCAATAATATATATATATATATTTTTTTTTAAAAAAGAACCATGAATTATATTAACAATTTTCAATTGGTATGCCACAAGAATTTTTAAAATATATAATACCTGACTATTTAGTCAGGGGTACTGAGCTCTTTCCTCTTAGATTGTCAAATAAGAAAATCACAACAGCCTGCACAACAATGGCCATCCCATGCGAATGAATCAAAACTATACCCCCCGTTTTTTTGTGTTTTTTTTTTTTTTTTGGTCATTTTGCAAAAATATATATTTTTTGTTGTGCTGAAGAATTTTAATAATTAGTTTATATGTGCCATGAGATTAAAAAGGTTGAAAACCACTGAATTAGATAATTTTTTAAAGTTTAATTTTTTGGCTTTATTTGTTGTGTCTGCTTCTTAGATTCAAATTGTAAACATTTATTTTTTTCTGGAAGTCTGAGATCTCTTCTTAATTTGGGTTTTTAAAATGCTCCTTTTCTTCTATTTCTATCAATTCAAAGAGAGAAAAATACTGGTGAGTGCTGGATGCTTTGTCCAAATCCTGGGACTTGTTAAATAACAATCAGGATATTGGAATGACTAAATTTTAATTTTGGGTGCCTTTATTTTTTATTCTTATCAAGTCAACCATTTTGTACCACTTACTTCTCATGAATGTGTAACATTCAATAAGGTGCTTTATTAAAGCCGTCACTCCTAAGAGTTTTGAACACCTCTCAAGCAGCTGCAGCCATGTATAAAAGAGGCAATGCTATTTGAACCTGAATCCCTTAAAATTTCTTTTAATATCATATAATACAAAGTTTAAAATATTACTATACAGTTGTACACAATAGTAATTCCTCTTCACCCTATCCTCTTCTTTAGAAAGTGACACACTATGGCACAGAGTGATGGTATCTTTGGCTCTCTGCCAGTTAAAATGTAACTCCTTGAGAGTAGTCTTCGTGTTTTAATTTTTCTCACCTACCCCTCAAAGCTCCAAAATGCTGGGCAATTATTAGATATGTGCTCCATAAATTAAATGATTGTGATGCAATGCCATGCATAGTTCTATTCTGCTCATAATTTGCATATACTAGTATATATGTGGAACGTGTAAGAGTAATAATTCTTTGATTTTCTAGTTGTCACTTGAAAAATATATTGGAACCCTTTGTTCCTTGATGCTAAGAATACCTGTGAGTTTTTCTGTTTACGGTTGTAAGAATTGCTCTTACATCATATCTGGTGGCTTATCTGGCTTTGTTATTTTTCAGTATCCACAAAGTAGGCTGCCATTTTAAGCTGATGTTCTAGAGTGTTCTTTTGATCTTTGCTTTCCTTTTTGTCCATTCATGTAGCTGGGCATATAATTTGTTTTGAAATCCTGTTGTCCTCCATTTGTATATATAATGAATTCCTGGCATGTTGCAGCATGATCTGTTTGGATGCTGGTAACTGGCTGTGTCATTGTACATTTTCTTCAGCCCTTTGGCAATGACTAGTAATTGCTGCTGAATGTTCTATAGGAATGGGATTTGTCTGTTTGTGTGTTTTTTTTTTTTTGTGTGTGTGTCATTAATCCAATTCCATAAAAAGGAGCCTCTAATAAGTTGGCTTTAGAAGTTGTATGTGATGACTACAGCATTTTCAAATTTCATGGCAATTGCTAGTTCAAAGATTATACTTTTAGCTTGGGCGAGAGAAGTGGCTTATAAGATGTGGTAAGTAGAGTTATTGCAAGAAATCCACACATTTTAAAAGTATAATGTAAGTAAGCATGTGATTTTGGTAGTGATGAGTTTTCCATGAAATGCAGTCTTTATGCTAAAAATATTGGCTATTTTTAGAGAGTGTTGCAGGCTATACCAAGTCTAGTCTTGTGGTTTCAATCCATGTTTACTCTTTTTGGGTAAATCAGGATACCACTTTCATTAAGACACCATGCCCTACACTGTGTGGTCTAAGAGGAGATTAGGTGTACTGGTATAATTCTTGCTTTTGAGGAATGAAATTTTGTCAAGAAGTTAAGGTTTTGTAAGTAATTTCATTGGGAATTTTCCACAAAGTTTGGGCCTAAGAACTGAAATTTGTAAATGGTTTGGAGAAGAAGCAATTTTTACTAAAGTATTTCCACATTCACACCAATGGGTTCTAGCTATAAGAATAAACATGATCTCACTTTCTATGATCTGACTTAATGACCTTTGGTGTAAACCAAATGAATGAATTTTTATTGCTTAGAAATAGAAAAGCCTGATTATTTTAGCTGAAAAACAAAACAAAACCAAAACAACAAACCTATGCATAATGTTCAAAATCATGGGCTTTGGTTTTTGTTAAATCCTGGGCATGAATCACAATTCAAGTATTGCCCATTCATAGGGTATTCTGAGGATATTTGGTCATGTTTACAGATACTGTTCTGTAGCTTCTTTTTGCATTTCAATAATATATATTTTCTGGCTTGTAAGGAATATAAGTCAGTAATATAAAATGCAAATTATTAGAAAGTCTAGAAATAGGGAAGAGTAAGAAATACTGAGAAACTAAAATCAAACCTCCTTTCTTAATCCAATATAGATTTCAGTTAAACACACCAGGGGCTAGTGAGAGAGATAGGAAACTGGTTTTGTATGATCAAAGTGGCTGAAACTGTTGGTTTCCCCATTTTCTCAACAGGAGCACAGGAAAAGACTATGCTTGCCTGGGAAACTAGCCTAAGTAAAAAACAAAAAACAAATAAAACAAAACAATGAAAGTTAAATGGTGTCATTTTTTTGTGTCAGTTTGGGTGGTTCAGCTGATTGGAGCATTGTCCTGTACACCAAAAGATTGTGGGTTTGACTCCTGGCACATACCTAGGATGTGGGTTTGATCTTCGGTAGGGGCACATACAAGAGGCAACTGATTGATATCTCTTTTTCTCTTTTTTCCCCTCTCTAAAAAACCAGAATAAAAACACATCCTCAGGTGAGAATTAAAAAAATAAAAAGTATCAACTCTGCCCCAATTAATTCTTATCATTCCTGAGAGGAAAATATTGTGTAGTTGATGAGGACAAGAAGAGGGATGGATTAAACTCTAAATAATTGTTTTGAATAACTTCTGTTGACCTCACAACCTTGTAAAAAGTTCAGTATAAATTTGTTTCTAGAAAAATATTACCCTCACCAACCACAGATTTTATCTCCCAGATTCACATATAATTCAAAATCACCTGTTAAAAGTACAGGTTAAGTTAGCAATTCCAAATGTTCTAATACAAATTTACAAATTCTATACTTTTCTTAAATATTCATAAAAATAATTAGAGAAAATGACACAACAAGAATAGGAGAACCTTACAAATTGTTGATGCTATCGGGCCATAGATGTAGCGGGTTGCATATCGAGTTGATAAAACATCGGTGCTGATCTTTGCAACTTTGGCCTATAAAGAAAGGGAAGTTAGGAAGTTAGGGTACTATGTAAATGCCATTAATTTACTGAGGATTTAAAAAGTCAATTTTACTGGTTATTTTGCATTTGAAGATCAAAATGACATAAATGATTAAACAAGAAATGTATTTTCAGCAAGATACATTGTCATTGTGAAGACTTTTAAATGTGGAATCAATTATCTGCAATAATGTCATATTTTTAAATAAGATCATATATTTCTATGATACATGATCTGTATATTGCACTGTGTGCCAATCATCCAAAGTCAAATCATCTTCGACTATCATATATTTAGCCCCTTAAAACTTTTACTATCCCCTACTTTACTTCCCTTTGGTAACCACCATACTGTTGTCTGTGTCTATGAGTTTTAGTTTTATAACCTACATAAGAGTGACATATATGGTTCTTAGCTTTTTCTGACTGACTTATTTGATTATCATAATCTCAAGGTCCATTCATCCTGTCACTGGCTTCATATTTTTGTCTCTTCCAAGCCTATTTCTCTCTTGTCCCTCCTTCCTTTGTCTTTATAGGTTCCACATTGCCATAGGACTTTCTCTATTTGCTCAGTGGATAGAGCATCAGCCTGTGGACTGAAAGATCCTGGGTTTGATTCTGGTCAGGGAGTTCCATTCCCGGTGCGGGGCTTGTTGAAGGCAGCTAGTCAATGATTCTGTCTCATCATTGATGTTTCTATCTCTCTCTACCTCTCCCTTCCTCTCTGAAATCAATCTCTATTCTTCTCTGAAATCAACAAAAAAATGTATTTAAAAAATAGTTCTGTGAAATTAGTTTTATTTCCAGAGTAGCATTTCATGACCTTTAACACACATTAGTATTTTGTGATATGAGAATGATTTATTGGAACAAACTTTAGTGAAATATAGTCACTAATATATTTGTATTCTAAGTGAAGATTTTTTAAGTCTATACAATTAAGAAATACATTTTTCTTAATTTAGTTGCTATATAAAAACTCTTTATTCAAATAGGTTAGTGTGTATATTTCTATTTTTTAAATCTATAATGCCATTTTCCTAAAGGCAGATTTAAATTGCATTGTTGTGTCTTTGTGTAGGTTATTAATAATCATGGATTCAAATTTTCACCTATTTGGCTAAATAAATGATTCTTGGATCATAGGTTGCTTGCATGTTTTCTTAGTTGTATATGTATAGACGTTTTTAATGATTGGTCTAAATCTCTGCTTCAACTCAAAATTAAATGTTGTTTTGCTGAAACAATTGACTGAACTCATAATGACAATTGTGATCACTTAAAAAATTAAAAATAATTTCATGAGGTAGTATTTGAACTATAGCTTCTACTCGATGTGTTATATTTGCCAACTCAAGGGATCTAGGACACTGGATTTTATCTGCTTTATTTTTTTTCTTCTAGAGAAATTAAAAATATGTATTTATTTATATGGATATTCATTTATTCACATTTCCAGTTCTTGTGATTCACTGAAATCCATATGTAGAATTCTTTTTTTTTTTTTTTAATGAAGCTAACAGATTTTCATAGAGTGGAAAAGGATGCTTGGATTCTAGTTCTGAAAAGACCGAGTTCTTAGTGAGGAAGTTTCACCAACATCCTTTGATAGTAATAATCTTCCTTTGGATAGAAAAATCCAATGTAATAAAAGAGTAATTGCAAATTGACCACACCTCTGCTATACCAACAAGCCACACCTACCACCCACTCTCACCAGCCAATCAGAAGCAAGTATGCAAATTAACCCAATCAAGATGACTATGGCCACAGACAGAGCAGAAGGGAGGCTTGAGTTGCCCCAGTGATGGAGGAAGCCAAGATTTTCACACACCCTGGCTGCCCCAGGCCTCCGCTTAAGGCTACAAAGTTTCGATTATAGTAGATAAATAAATTACAACATAAATGGCTGCTGCGGAGCAGAAGGCTTAGCTCTGCTCCAGGCTACAAAGTTTTAATTGTAGAAGATAAATAAATCCCAGATACCAGGGCCTCTGCTTGGGTCGCCAAAGTGCGTGGCTGGCTTGCAAACCACCACAGGGACCTCATCCAGGCTGCCCCATGCCTCAAGAGAACCCCCACCCTGATCCGGGACACCCTTCAGGGCAAACTAGCTGGCCTCCACTAGTGCACCAGGCCTCTATCCTATCTAACAAAAGAGTAATATGCAGATTGACCATCACTCCAACACACAAGATGACTGCCCCCATGTGGATACAAGATGGCCAACACAAGATGGCAAGCAGAGGAGGGCAGTTAGGAGGGACCAGGCCTGCAAGAGAGGGCAGTTGGGTGTGATCAAGCCTGTAGGGAAGGGCAGTTAGGGGCAAACAGGATGGCAGGGGAGCAGTTAGGCATCAATCAGGCTGGCAGGGGAGTAGTTAGGGGAATATCAGGCTGGCAGGCAGAAGCGGTTAGGGGCAATCAGGAAGGCAGGCAGGCGAGCAGTTGGGAGCCAGCAGTCCTGGATTGTGAGAGGGATGGCCTACTGCCAGAATGAAAGTCAATAATGGTGTGAAGACATAGGCCACAGGATTTTCGCTACATACCAATTCCTCCTGGTTAGGTGGCAATTCTGATGTGTGTCCATATGGAAACAATAACATCTGGGAGTAGGAGTGCATAGTGATGTAGCCCTTGATTGATTTCAGGTGGCTTAGAATGAAGTCAATGACAGCTTTGGTCTCCTTCTCTGATTCTGGGGTGGGACCCGCATAGGTTTCCCCACATGGATCTTTGGTGTCAGGAAAAGCTGTGAAGGGAGTGAATGGAGGAGATCACAGTCTGCTCTCTCTCAGCACAGCCCCACTTCTTCTGATGGGGATTCACAAAGTGCTTTAAGCATATTAGTCTCCCAGGTTCACAGGGCCACTCTTTTTCTAGTGTGGTAGTCACTGCAGACTAACTTTGTACACACAACTCAGAGTGTTTCAGATTTAGCCCAGTGGAATATTCTTAGCCTTGTCTATTTCACCTTCTTTTCCCAGTTTCATGAGTAATACTTCAGAAGCGGTCCAGGGCCGGGGTGGGGCTGGCTAGATAAACCCAGATCCAATTCAATCCCAGCTCTAACTTGCTGGCTACTTTCTTTGAGCCAGAGTTACTTCAACCTGTTTCAGCAGGCAGCCCTCAATCAGGGAAGTTGCTACTATCATATTCATTATGTTTGAATGGAATTAAAAGTTGAGGTGGTATTTTCAAGAAAGTTAGGTTATGAAAAATATTATGAATTGGGATAGTGGTAATTTCTCCTTCAGTATATATGATGATCAAGTCATATTTGTGTAGTAAGTACAAAGTCATCTGATGTAGCAGGTCTTTGCTTATTATTATTACATTTCCATGAAACCTTTCACTCTCTCTCTCCAGATGTTTCTTTTCACTGAACATCTGAAGAACTACCTGTATGTTGTCTTTAATTGCTGGCATTTCTCAGCTGTTACCAGAACAGGATGAGGAAGCACCTGAGATCTCTCTTCAGAATATCTGAATTTTTGTACCTCTGGATTGTGCTTAATTTCAGCAAGCTAAACATATTAAGTGAGAGATGGTTTGACAAACAATCCCATGCCCCAGTTCCTCCCGTACAACAAAACATTCATAATACTTCTATTGTAGTGATGATTATCTTTGACTTTTCAGATTAGAAAATTAATACCACAGAGCTAGTACATATCTTTACTGAAATAAGTAGGTGGTTTAAATAAATTGAGCGTCTAAATACTCTATAGCTCTTTTGCTTAAGATAAAGGCAACTCACAGTTCCACGAGGCATTAAAGTTCCTGTTGAGGTCAGTGCCGATGCATTTGGAGCCTGGGTTCTTGGAACGATTTTTTCTCCACATGCGGTTCTTCAGGATCAAGTGATGGAAGTGTTACAGCAGATCAGTTTGCGTTTTTCAGGTTTATCATTTCAGATCCTCTCTGCAAGTATCTACAACTTTATTGGAAATCTATCTAATTAAACCAAGGTTCTTTATTATAAAGAAAAATATATTGTTTTTGCATAACATAATATTTTTAGAAATATTGCTTTTACATTAATATTCTAAGTTAGTTTTAAAAACTGTTGGTTAGTTCTCAGTATTAGAGAAGATAAATGATGTCCTGAAATTGCCTATACTTTAAATTATAACTTTATTACATCGTTCACCATTTATAGATTCAGATATAACACAAATTGTGAATGATGGAGCATACTTTTCAGAAAAGGATTTGAAGAGATAGTATTTGTCTGGAAGTTTGTTATTAATCTTGTTTAGCAACAGCAGAGAAACAAAGAATCTTGTTAAAAGACAGAGAAATATCTGTGCCACTTTTTAATTTCTTTTTTGATATAATTATTCCTCTTCAAATTCTGTCCCAAGTTGATGGAATACAATAATTTTTGCTTTGAAGTCAATGTGTTCATAATATCTTTAAATGACTTGTATTCTTAGCTAAAATATGCTTTTGACAATTTATAACATTCATTTTTTTATAATTACTGCTTTATTTTCTTTTTCCACACTATCAGTTTCAACAGCAAAAATTTCATATTACTTCTTTTTATTAATTTACATTTATTGTTGAAAGTATTACAGATGTTCCCCTCCTTTTTTCTCATTGAGCTCTTTCATTCGATCCCCTCCCTCCCAGGCCTTTACTACACTATTGTCTGAGTCCAAATTTTATATTATTTCAAAGACATCTATGTAGCTAGGAAATCTTGCTTGTCTTAGTCTGAAATTGAGATTTTTTTTGTTTTGTTAATCCTCACTGAGGATATTTTTTCCACTGATTTTTAGGAAGAGTGGAAGGGAATGGGAGAAGGGAAAAGAAAGAGAGACACATTGATTGGTTGCCTCCTAAACAGCCAGGACCTGGGCAGGGAGATGGAACCTGCAACTCAGATATGTGCCCTTGACTGGGAATTGAATCAGAGACCCTTAAGTGTGTATGTGTGTGTGTGGTGTGTGTGTGCTGTGCACGTGTGCACGTGCACTCACGTGCACCAATGCTCTAACCATTGAGTAACACCTACCAAGGCAGTTACGCAAATCTTAAACTTATTAGTTTGCATTAAAGTCAGTAAATAATATATTATCTCAATGCAAAAGACAAACTACAGAACAGTACCCGTGTCCATGACCAAATATACCCATCAATGTTGAACACAGGAAGCACATAAAAATTCATTCGATCCAGGAGTTTGGTCATTATTTTGTTTTTCCCATAAGTTTTGGTTGCCTGTGGATAAGAAAAAAACTGAAGCTATTGGTATAAAGTTTAGTTATCATGTGGAGAGCTGTGATTATAATAGTAAAAATGCCACTCCTTAAGTTACTTTCCAAAGGTCACATGATTTCAAACATATTTCTCCTAAACTGCAGAAAAATAAATGACCCATATAGATGACAGAGTAAAATGACATTTATTCAGACTAATTAAGTTAATTGAACTGAGTATTCTTTACAGGATCATTTCATTATTGAGAGAGACTTGTAGCATTTCAAATGTAGCATGCAAGATACATTTCATAGGGAGAATAGAAACCAATTAAAAATTAACACAACTTATTTTAAATGGATTATTTCCCTCACATTTGTTATTGCATATAGGTTGAGTTTATAAACATAAGAATATGTAAATATTGGAGATGATTCATAAATTAATCATAATCCTATCTAATAAAAGAGTAATATGCAAATTGACCATCACTCCAACATACAAAATGGCTGCCCTCATGTGATCAAATATGGCTGCCCCCATGTGGACACAAGATGGCCACCACAAGATGGCCAGCAGGGGAGGGCAATAGGAAGAGATAAGGCCTGCAAGGGAGGGCAGTTGGGGGAAATCAGGCCAGCAGGTGAGGGCAGTTGGGAGGGATCAAGCCTGCAAGGGAAGGCAGTTTGGGGCAATTAAGCCTGCAGGAGAGGGCAGTTAGAGGTGACCAGGCTGGCAGAGGAGAAAAGTTGGGGGTGACTGGGCCTGTAGGGGAGGGCAGTTAGGGGTGACTAGGCTTGCAGGGAGGGTAGATAGGGGCAAATAGGCTGTCAGGGGAGCAGTTAGGCTGGAAGTGGAGTGGTTAGGGGGTGATCAGGCTTGCAGGCAGAAGCAGTTAGGGACAATCAGGAAGGCAGGCAGACAAGCAGTTGGGAGCCAGCAGTCCTGGATTGTGAGAGGGATGTCCGACTATCCATTTAGGCCCAATCCTACTAGGAACAGGCATAAATGGACAGTTGGATATCCCTCAAGGGCTCCCAGATTTGAGAGGGTCCAGGCTGGGCTGAGGGACACACACCCCCATACACAAATTTTATGCACACGGTCTCTAGTAAGATTAAATAAAAAATGCTCTATTGATAACTCAAGCATTTAGAAATTGATCAACACTTTTCCTCACATCTGACTGAAATTTCTCTAAGTATCTGGATTTCCTATAGCTACCTAAGATCTCTCTCATTCTTCTTGGAAAATCTCTCTGGGTACAGCTATATTGGTGCCAGGAGATATCTTATAGTCTTATGATGGGTTTTCTTTATGGGTTACATAAGGGGAGCTCTGGCCCTCAGCTGGAAGAGTTAAAACAGGGCAGTAATAAATCAGTTTTACTGGCAGATTTTTTCCCAGTGAAACTATCTATGCCCAGAAAGCCACTGCCAAGTATTGCTTACATAAGCTGTGGAAATGTAGTAGGAGTCAGAATACAATAGATATAGAGTGAGAGGAATAACAAACTTTTAAAAAAATGAGTCATTTTTTTTCCTTGAGAGGGAGATTTAAATATGTAAAGTGCATGTGTGGGCAATGAAACTCCTAAACAGAAATTAAAGATCTGTGCTTTGAATTTACTGAAGAGAGACCATGTTTGTGGATTGTAATCTATAATAATAAAAGCATAATATGCTAATTAGACTGGACAGCTGCAGTGGTGGGGCTGAGGCAGAGACAGTTAGGGGCAATCAGGCAGGCAGGTGAGCAGTTAGGGGTGATCAGGTAGGCAGGCGAGTGGTTAGGGGTGATAAGGCAGGAATACAGAGTGGTTAGGGGCAATGAGGTAGGCAGGCAGAATGGTTAGGGGTGATCAGGCAGACAGACAGGGGAGTGGTTAGGAATCACCCTGAGAGGGTGCAGGCCAGACTGAGGAAACCACCTCTCAAATGCACAAATTTTGTGCATCCAGCACCTAGTATTAAAATAGTTTCAGATTTTCCATATTTAACTATAAGAAAAAGTCTCATTTTGTAACAAAAGAACTTTCTTTTCATTCTCTAAGCAGTCAGCTGGAATTTAAGAAGTCTGAAGGAAGGTGTCAATTTTATAAAACCAATGCTGAGTAAAATTAGAGCATTTATTTCCTGGCAGCACCAAATATAAGCTTTTCTAGTTCAGTGAAACTGCACTCGTTTGGAAGGGGAGTTGCTATTTAGTGAGGTTCTGAGAATTGACAATCAAGGGAGGGTTGTGTGGGTGTTCCATTCACTTACCTGATAGACAAACCACTGGCAGAATGCTGGGGAGATCCATTCTCGTGCATGAATGCCACAGTCCATAAAAATAGCCTTTCTTCTTTCATCCTTTCCCCCAATCTATTTAAAAATAAAGTCAAAATATTTTGCATGAATTCACAGATTGATCTCTTACTGTCCTATAGCTCATTCACATTTCCAAAGCAATTCTTTCCCCTGTGCCCCATTGAGGAAGTACCTGTGTAAACACATGATTTCAGGGAGGACCATGGCATATATCCTTACTAGTAAATGTCTATATATAATTCATAATTTATTCTATAGTGTATTTTTCAAAAGTGTTCCCTACTGTCAGAGTTGCTTTTAGGGTTATTTTTAAAATCACAGTCTAATGTTTTTCTTATTTTACTGCTAATATCCTTTGGTCTGAGACATAGATTATTAAATTGCTTCTGTTTCTATCTTTTTTTTTTCTATATTTATAACCTGAGGATATTTTGATTGGAGGGGACATGATTTTGTGGTTGCATTTGAAGTGTATGTTTGAAGGGCTGTCATTTTGAAGAGAGGTTAGATTTGTTTTGTGTGGTTGGAAAGAATGGATGGATGGGAGTATACGGTAAGGAAGGGATTCCCTGTTATTTAGGGGATGCGTCAAAATCCAGCAGCAGCTGATCAGCTCAGTTATAGAAGGAAATCCCCTTCAACATGGGGTGGAAATGCCTCACTTACTGTGAGGCATTTCTATGATTCCATGATTCTTAAATTTATCTTTTCTTCGTGATATTTTAGTAATTGGTTTCATTGAATTTTAATGGGATAGAAAACTGTTTTATACACTCGAGATATCATAAACTCTTATAATAAAGATGCAGGATAGGTTAGATGTTTGTCTGCATTTATTCTCTGCATCTGACAAATGGTTTAATCTGGAACTTTTTTGGTTTTACCTGAAACCAACTGTTACTTCTATTTTAGAATGGATGTCCAGAGCTTAAATATTCTTAAAAAATAACTTTTTATTTTATCAAAATTAGGTATATGTGGCAAAAAGTAACATTAAAATTCATGTTTTTCAACAATAATAAGAATCAGTAGCTTCTGAATTATTTTTACCTTGAGAACATACAGTGGATTATTTTCAATAGTAGCTCCAATTTTAATACGAGAGACCATATCAGGATGCTTGTGCACCATTTTTTCAGTCCAAGCAACAATCTTAAGAACAAAAGCAATTTGAGGAATTAGAATAAACTAAGTGACAACAAATGTGTGGATAACTCTTTTTTTCTTTTTCTTTTTGGAAGCACAGGCACTTTACTGTACCTTGTCCCAGGCATTGTATTTTGCATAGCTGTGCCTGCCTGGGATATCTTCTTTAACATCAAACTGTTTCTCAATCGCTTCCTGTAGATCATGAATCAAGATTCTGTTTGACAGAGGAATGATAAAATGTACATTTACTACGGAAAGAAAAACACATTTATCTTTAATTTGCAGAAATTTTCTCTTTCCTTTTCTTTATCTTAGATCAGGTTATTCTCTTACCATAGCCTTTAGATCTAGCTTCAGATCTTTCCATTTATCTATAGCTATACTGTCCAATACAATAGTCTATTGCCACACATGACTATAGAACACTTAAAATGGGCTTGTCCAAATATAGATATTGTTGTACATGTGACATAGTTCACTAATGTGTTATATTCATTACATGTTGAAATACCATTTTGCATATACTAGATTAAATAAAATATTTTGTTAATATTGCTTTTTTAACGTGACTACTAGAATATTTAAAATAGTGCAGGTGCCTGCTAATGGTCAATGCCACTCTATAGTCACTCACAGTCTTTTTTTAAAGCACACATATTCACAACATATAACACAGACAAAAGTGGGTATTCTTATGCACAAATCTACTGACTATCCTGAGAAACTTGAGTAACCGTAATAATAAGCATTTACTTAGCTCTTACCATGTGCCAGTCATTATTCTAAGTAACTTTCATACATTAATTTATTTAATTTCCACATTGAGATTATTATCCTCATTTTACAGATGAGAAAGCTGAAGCATAAAGTGTTTAAATAATGTGCTTATGATTATAGAGGCTGGTTTAGAGAATGTGAAAAATGATGCAGGAAGAACCACTGGAAGGTTAATGTTGAGGACCAGAAGGTTTACATCTCTATTCTCTTATCTATTTTATCTAATCTTGATTTATATCCACTGATCCCCTCATTGAATCATAAGACTTTAATGACAATCTGAAGGTCATCCACAGTTGTAACTCCAGTTCTGGCTTTCCCCCTGAACCTACCTTTCCTAAATTCTTCCTTACCTGTACTATGACTTGCAGATGCAACTGCCTACCTAACATTTTCACTTGGCTATCCATTTATTTAGTATGGTCCAGGTACTGCTTTACACACATTATTTTAATTTATGTTATTTATATCACCACCATTTCATAGATGGGAACATTGTTGTTTAGAAAGTTTAAATACAGTTTGTGTGTGGTGGAATTGGGAATTTGAATGCCAACTTGCCTGACTTAAAGATTTGTATTTCAAAAATACCACTGACATCATATGCACAAATATTTTTACATATTTTGTCTGTTTAGGAATTTTCTATTTTTCTCTACAAATTTGTTTTCTTATTCTTGTGTAAGCAATAAATCATATTTAATTATAGTTTTAATATTAAATTTTCATAAATGTCTCAATTTTGTTTCTAATTTTTTTTAGTACTTTCACCTTGTCAGAGTCACTTTAGAAATTGTTGAAAAAAATGGGCTTTTTATTAGAATTGTATTAAATTATGAATGAGTTTGAGAATAATCTTACCTATAATAATAAAAGCATAATATGCAAATTGACTAAATGGTAGAACAACAGAATAACCACCTGAACGACCTTCCAGATGTCCTTCCAGACGAAGCCGGGGCTGCAAGGGCTGAGAGGAAGCCAAGGCAACTAGAGCTGTGATGCAGCAGCTGAGGCGGCCAGGGCTCTGAGGTAGCTGGGGCTGCAAAGACTTACCCTTGCATGAATTTCATGCATTGGGCCTTGAGTAATTAATAATGAAGCATGATATAGGTTTGTTTTTTCTTTCAGTGAAATTTTTGTATTTTTTTGTTTATTCATATATTTTATTAGTCTTGTGAGCGACTCTTTTCCCACTAAATATAGGAAATAATTATTATTTATTAAAAAATATATTACTTGGGTTATACTTATTAGCCACTGTATCAGCTTAAAAACTATCTTTTAATTTCTGATAAATTTTAGTTATATATTCAGGGTTTCTGTGTAGTTATTCTGCAAAAAATTATACTTTCTCCTTTTTTCCAATATATATTTCTTTTCTTTTTTTCTTGCTTTATTTCATTGACTAAGCTCTCTGAACAAGGGAAATAATAGTGGTGAAAAAAGGTGTTCCATTTTCTGTTTCTGTCTTTAACTATTATGTATATACAATTTGATTGTCATTTTAAAATTAATATGGCAGTATCTATATAGCCATATTAATTATCGTCCATTGATGTGTGGTTGCAATTAAAATTTATTATTAGATTTTATAATATGTTAAATATTATGTTTCAGCCACAAGAGATTTACGAGCACCTTCACAAAATGTTCATCTTATTTTAGTTGTAAAAAGCTTATTTAACCAGGAGGAATATATTGGACATAGGAAAAATGACTTGCAGGAAGCAAACATACCATCAGTAGGTGATAGCTGACAGCAAAGAAAGCAAAGTAAAATTACATAGACAGAAGACTTAGAAAACATAAGGGTCAGATGTAAGTCCAAATTACTCCACATATTTTGGGAAGTTAGCCCTTGAAAATATCATTCTTGTAACAGTATAAATATTTGTGTTGATAATGATAATCTCTCAACCAAAAGTAAACTATATTTAATATCCTTGATTTTGTAGGACAGTGTGGCTTGTAATGGAACTATTTCTGTGAAATATGTAAAATAAAGGATTTTATGAAGTTGTACTTATCTGGACAATTTATTTATTTGGATTATCTCTTTTCTCATTTTATATAAAAAAGCATTACTTGCCCGGCAGGCATAGCTCAGTGGTTGAGCATTAACCTGTACATCAGGAGATCATAGTTTGATTCTTGGTCAGGGCTCATGCCTGGGTTTCAGGCTTGATCCCCAGTGTGGGATGTGCAGGGGGCAGCCGATCAATGATTCTCTCTCATCATTGATGTTTCTATCTCTTCCTTTCCCTCTCCCTCTCTTTAATAAATAAAAAAATATATATTAAAAAACAACATTACTCTGTAATGTATTTTTATCCTATTAGCAATGAGTCCTATGTAGGAAGATGCTGTCTATTTTTGAACATTTATCCTAGTCATTTTGCACAGTATCGCATACTCTTTCACTTCCATAAATTCTATCAAGTAAGGAAGAAGGAATCTAATATGAAGAGGCTATATGATAGACATTCTTGTGTTCAGTCCCAGTTTGGCTACTTAATACTTATTGTGATCTTGGGTAGGTTAACTATCTCTCTGATTACTTACTTTTACAATGGTACCAAACATACCAAGCAGGATTGTGATGAAGATGAAATTAAGTGAAATATGAAATGGGTCATAGACATCCAGAGAACGTCAGTATAATAATGAAGATGAGTCACAAAACTGACAACCACTTCACAGTTGTTTTTTTTTAATATATTTTATCGATCTTCCACAGAGAGGAAGGGAGAGAGACAGAAAGCCAGAAACATCGATGAGAGAGAGACATCGATCAGCTGCCTCCAGCACGCCCCACAGTGATGTGCCCGCAAGCAAGGCACACGCCCCCGACAGGAATCGAACCCGGGACCCCTCAGTCCGCAGGCTGACCTTCCATCAACCGAGCCAAACCAGTCTCGGCCACTTCACAGTTTTAACATGTCTTCAAAGTAGGCTTTGATTGTATGTACTTGTCTCACTCTGATTTCTTGTTTCTTATGATAATGAACTGTAACACTGTAGCACCCACTCTACTTTTCAGTTTCTTCATGCTGATTGACTGACTGACCTGAGTTTGGAGGAAGACCATAATGAGATGATATACTCCTAATTAGAATTTATTTAGCACCTGAGTCCAAATACTGCTCATGAACATGGATTCCTACTAACAGCACTGACAATCACATTATTATGCACATAATATGTAATTCATTGTTTGCTTGGCTTTTGACTTATGATGAACCTGGGATTTCTGAGAAAAATATTATAACAATTTTAGAATCAGATGGGGCATGCTGTACTAAAACTCACAAAGCCTGAGAAAGTTGGAAATTACATTTTGGGTGGTCACTACAGACATAATTGATTATTTTAACCCTAAAGAGGTCATGTGGCTTTTGCTCTTCCTGAATTAATAGAAGTAGAGGAGCCAGGCCAAAGAGACATTTTGTGTTCCCAAAGGTTGATTTGCAACATAAATCATATTAATTAATAACAGGAAGCTCATATCAAAGAATATATTTAGACTTACACTTATCAATTTTGCTCTTGTGATAACAGCAGCAAAATTGTGTGATCTAAAATATGACCTTTACACAAAGGCAGCCCCATGAGGACACCAGAACAATGCCAGACTGTTGCTGTTAGGGAATAAAAATTAAGCCCAAGGCTGAAAATTAAGAACTAGGGCCAGATGTTATTTTCATGAGCCCTTCGAATAACCAGCAGCCAGGCTAAGACAAATGAAACCAAATTACTTCCTCTCAAATATTATTTAAGAACTCCAATAATTGTTTAATTTGTTAAAGATATTTCCAAATATAGATGAAATGATAAATAATTATCACTGAGGATTTAATGATATGGATGGCTAATGTTTATCCAGTCTTCCTTATGTGCCAGGCACTCTGCTCAATATAGCATTTACATTTAATCTTTCAATCTTTAGTACTTCAGCACTATTAACAGATTACCATTATCATCCCCAATTTTATACAGGTTAAGTAGATTTCCAAAGTTCTCACAATTGGTAAAATATAGAAGTGGGATTTGAACCTAGAGATCTAACCTCTAGTTGTGAACCATTATACAACACCTTCATTACAAGGAGTAAAATAAATCCCTGGAGAGTGTCATTGAACCTGCAGTTTGCTTAGTCCACTGAAGTTGTGCAAAGTTTGCCCAGTGGCCAGCTCTCCTGGCAACATGTGTTTCCATGTTAGGGAATAGAGGAGAAATTCAGATATGAGGCAGGATGAACCCTATCTTGACCTATCTGCTATTTTTAGAGAGGAACAGAGAAGGAATGATGGAGAACTGTGGACTAGTGTACCGAAGTTCCCCCTTATCCATAGTTTTTCTCTCCAAGGTTTCAGTTACCTGTGGTCAACTATGGTCCAAAAATATTAAATGGAAAATTCAAGAAATAAACAATTCATATATTGCACACTGTTCTGAGTACCTTACTTCATCTTATTATGTAGGCATGATAGCATTTCACATCATCACAAGAAGGGTGAATACAGAACATTAAGATATTTTGAGAGACCACATTTATATAATTCTTATAGTATATTGTTATAACTATTATATTTTGTTATTAGTTATTACTCATCTCTGAAGGTACTTAATTTGTAAACTAAACTTTATCATAGGTATGCATGTATAGGAGAAAACATAGTTCATGTGTGTGCGTGTGCATGTATGTGTGCATGTGCTCAAAATTGTGTAAACACATGTAAGTGGTCTTTCCTCTACTTGATTTAATAGAAGTAAAGGAACCAGCCAAAGAGTGATTTTATTATCTCAGTAAATTTTCATCAAAGCTCTATGACACGCCATTTTAAAGATGAAGAAAGTGAGGTGGAGAGAAGTTAAGTAAATTGTTCATGTTAAATACCTAATGCCTGGTGTAAATGAGACTGGACCACATTCTGCTGTTTTCTACTGTGACCAACATCTCATCAACATTTATAGCAGGTATCAACATAGTATTTGTTTTACTTTTTGGCAAATAATATATAAAAATGTAGAGCAGAAGAAAATGAATGGGATGAAACATCAGAATGACTTATTATATTAAAGTACTAATTTTGTGGGACTATATATACACTTGGAATATAAATTTGTGTCTGACTGAACATCTATACTAATAAAAGGATTATATGCTAATTAGACTGGGTTGATCAGCCATCTTCTGGATGTCTGACTTTCTTCTGGACAAAGCCATGATGGTGGGGGCTAAGGCAGAGGCAGTTAGGGGTGACCAGGTCAGCAGGGAAGGGCATTTTGGGGCAACCAGGCTGGCAGGGGAGGCAGTGGGAGTGACCAGGCTGGCAAAGGAGGGCAGTTAGGGGCGACCAGGTCAGCAGGGGAGGGCACTTGGGGGCATTAAGCAGGCAAGTGAGTGGTTAGAAGCCAGTAGTCCTGGATTGTGAGAGGTATGTCTGACTGCCTATTTAGGCCCTATCCTAAACTGCAGTCAGACATTCCCTGAGGGGTCCTGTATAGGAGAGGGTGCAGGCTTGCCTGAGGGAGACCCCTCACCTCCATGCAAAAAATTTATTCCTGGGGTCTCTAATTATTAGATAATAAGACATCAATGTCAAGTGTTGACTGTTGTGTCAGTTTTGTATAGATCTCTTTTGCAATTCCCATACATTCTTAGGTGGATCTTAGTAAGATTTTACTTAATTGTATTATTTTACTTTTACTATTATATTAATAGTGTTTTTCTGAATTACCTTTTATTAACAGATGTTTGTCATCTAATTTTAACTTTTTAAAAATGTGTTTTTTATTTTTGAAAGTATAACAGATATCTAAGATGTCTCTAAAATAAAAATATCTAAAATATTAAAAATACAGAAAAACACAAGGGTTTTTAACTGCTGAATCCAAATATGATGTCTGTCCCTGTAAGCTTAATTGAATGGATGTACTTTCCTTTAAGTATTTTTCCACCATTCTGTTCAAGTTTGTTATTATATACATATTATTTGTTATTGTTTTTAAATTTGTTTTTTTACGATTTTGTGTAAATAAAAAGGGAGCAAACAAGCTACTTTAAAATCAAATCTGGTTTATATGCACTGTTTATTGAAGGGTGTCCAAGCAAATCATTATGTCAAACCAGTCTCATAATGTGGTTTTATTCAGACTGGTGCCTGGGTCTAACTAGATGTTTTTGTTCTTAGAACTTTCTTCGCTTACTAACTGACACCAAGTAACACATAAAAATAATATGCAAATAAAATTATCTATATAATTGTTACTTGGAGACAAGATTTTAAATAGTTCTTGTCTGCATGAATCACTTTACATATGTACATTTCTGAGTAAGGTAGCTATCTAATTATGTGGTTCCTATAACACTTGCTAATTTGGACTAATTTCTAGAAATCATGTCCTAATTAGATAAAACTAAATTTACTTTTTATTTTTATTTTTTTATGTTTTTATTTTTTTATTGTGTTACATGTATACATATCTCCCCATTGCCCCCACCCCTTCCCAGGCATACCCCAATGCTCCAGTGTCTTGTGTTCATTCGTTATGGTTATATGCATGCATACAAGTCCTTTAGTTGATCTCTTATCTATCCCACCTCTCCTTAACCTTCCTGCTATAATTTGACAGTCTGTTTGATGCTTTACTGCCTCTGTATCTATCATTTTGTTCATCAGTTTATAATGTTCTTTATTATCCACAAATGAGTGAGATCATGTGGTGTTGCTCCATTGACTGGCTTATTTCACTTAGCATAAGGCTCTCCAGTTCCATCCAGGTTGCTGCAAATGGTAAGAATTCCTTCTTTTTAATGGCAGCATAAAATTCCATTGTGTAGATGTATCACAGTTTTCTGATCCACTCATCTGCTGATGGGCACCTAGGCTGTTTCCAAATTGTAGCTATTGTAAATTGTGCAGGAGTACTGAGGTTGAGAAGCCTTGCTTTAAACAGAGATAAGAATGGAGTCACATCTCTAGCCAAGGTTCTTGGCTTTCACAGTATCTCCCACCCTTCTCATGCATAGTTTACAGTGTTCTGCAACTCTGAAATGCAAGTGGCCATGTAGCATTTGTTTCTTTTTTTTATTGATTTTTTTACAGAGAGGAAGGGAAAGGGATAGAGAGCCAGAAACATGAATGAGAGAGAAACATAGATAAGTTGCCTCCTGCACATCCTTACTGGAGACATGCCTGCAACCAAGGTATATGCCCTTGACCGAAATCAAACCCAAGACCCTTCAGTGCACTAAGCCAAACCAGTCAGGGCAGAGAAAAAACTAAATTTTATAGGTAGTTTAACACTCTGGTTCTTGATGTGGATAGCAAAGATGTATCTTGGCATAAGACAAAGTGAGAAACACAATATTTATGAGGATCTGAATTTAGATAATTAGACTTCTGTTTGAAGTCAGAATTGCATCAGGCTAGGAAGCCTATAGAAGAACAAAGGAGAGAGAGGGGGGGCTAATATGAGCTATTTGATAAAACGGGAAGATATCAGCTACCTGCCCAGGTATCTTCTATCCCAATGATTTATTCTACTAGCCACACTTGTGGCAAGCAACTAGCTTTTTGTCTACATTACCAAAATATCAAGAAAAACACACTACTTTATTTTTTACCCTGTTGTTCAAACGAAGCTATACAAAATTGGCCAGTTAAATAGCTTGGCTGGATACTTTGTAAGAATGAGCTGATCATAGGAATCTGAATCAGGTCTATATCAATGAAACAAAGTGATGAGAGTAATAACTGAGGCACTATTTGAGAATCTTGGATGTGAAGTGAATCAAGATACACTGTCACCAACTATTATGTAGGGTGGAAGGGTCGTGTCTTTTAGATGAAAATATCCAGATATCATCTAAACCTTAGCATAAGAAGAGACTTCATAATGCACTACTGATACCTGATATCTTGGAGGTATACTTATAATATGTCTATTCTAATTTAATGGTGCAATTTGTAAAAACATAGAAAAGCACATATTGATATTTTAATTAAAAGTAATTAAGTCAACTTTGGTATAAATTAACTTTGAATATGTTCTCCCTACTTATTAACTTCAACTGTTTGACATCCCTCTGAAAACAAGAGCAGAAACAAAGACAGAGATTAATAACAGCCTACTACTTTTTAAGCCATTAAGCCAAGAATAAGAATGTTTTTCAACTTGTGTTACATGTCTTTCCTTAATTTCATTAGGATTTATATTTATTAAGGATATTGTAGCAATATCATAATGTAACCAAGTTGTCATGATGGCAGGAAATCCTGATCTGCAGTGGTGATGGGATCTTTGTCTCATCTGGAAGAAGCTTCTTGAGTAACAGCACTAAGTTAGTTAGCAGCGTCATGAAATGACAGGTCCCAGAGAAAGGACTAGTGTTTAGCAATGTTTTGAGTGGTGGGGGGACTACAGGGCTGATAAAGGCTGAGGGAGTTAAGATGGAATCTTTTAGTACTTCAAATCACTAAATGTTGAAAGTATAAAAACATTTTGCTTCCTATATTGTGTTGATTTGTAATATTCACCGCTGGGCTCCCTTTTTGTTCACTGTCCCAGGGTCCAGGCAGTGCATGGCCCATGACTAGGACCACAATGACTCATTTTGGCATCTTTGGCCATTCAAAAATTCCCTCTTCTTGGATTTGTCTTATTCTATTGCATTGCTTTTGCTTTGCCCGAGAAAGAATTTCTTTCATAAGAATTATTTATTTACTATGCATTTTACATTATTTCTTCTCTGATTTAAATATGAATGCTATGATTTGGGTCTCTTTTTATGTATCAGGAGAATTCAAATACACAAATGGGCTGCTGGTGGTTACCAGTAGCATCTGAGCTCTGGGCTATTTCCTGTTGGGGTGATGAGTGTGGCTAAACATCCATGCCTGCTCACATGCACTCTGTCCTCACTAGGGGTTGGTTTTTAGAGATGGTAGAGGTAGATAACAGTCATTTTTGCAGATCAAAGCAAACATAAGTTGATTGGCCAAGTTTGATTTCATCACCTCTACAGTCAGGCCTCAATAGTCTGTTTGGAAGTAACTCTAAGTTTTATGTGGTAGATAACAGCTTTCATTTTTTCCCCCAATTAAAAAATAGAACTTCCCTTTCAATTTCAAGACTCTCCAAATTTAAATATCTAACACATTTGAATATTTAATAATAGGACTTACTCATAATGCATTTTATTTTGATCCAAGACAAACTGGATGGACTGGGATTCCTTTTCACTGACTCGGAAATCCACCCTCATGTTAACAGCCATGTGAGTGGCATCTGGATACCAGAAGTCAAGCTGTGGAGAGGAGTTCAATGTTAGTTACAATTGTTCATTTGCTCATCCAACACATTTATTAATAAATGACTATGGCCATGATGGAATGTGGGTTTAATGTGACTAAGGTATGGATCCTACTCTTAATAAGCTTATGAGATTTTTGCAAATATATGCTGAATATTATAAAGTGGGAAAGAAGCCATTTGTGCCAATCACTCTTGGAGGATATGTTATCTATAAATGCAAAAAGAATGAACAATTTTTGGTTAATTTGTTTGTTTCTACCACCTTGGGGTTGATTTTGATTGTTTTATAATTGATTTAGCCCTAGCATTTGTCTCTAATTAGGAATATAGATTAAATAAATATATGGCTCCCCATTCTTTCCAACTCAAGCCTTAAAACCAAATGTTTCTGTAAATTCTGGAATTCTTGGAAGGTTTGTGTCCAACAGAAGGCATAATATTCCGTCTGTCATTTTTCTAGCAGTATGTCCTTGGGCAAATCATCACAATTCTCTGAGTTTCAATTTACTTCCCTGAAAATGAGGCTAACAGGGATCCATTGAAGGATGTTGTGCAGATTGTGAAATGGCTGTGAGAACTGGGACATGAAGGCATTTATCAACTGTTGATTACTCTGGCTGAGAATTTCAGAAATTTGGTGACTGGATGGGTAGCATTCAGATTAAGATAACTTTGAGAAGATTCCAGTTCTTACTGTTCTTTAAAATCATACTCAAATACAAAATATGAGAAATGTGAAGGAAATGCCCAATTTGCACACATCACACTAGGCTTGTGGACACATCTAAGTCTACCTGGCTGTTTCTGAGTTGAAAGCCACTGTAACTCTCAGTTAGTGATTATGAGGCTGCTATGAACTAACTAATATTTATTGGTTTATTTTGATCAAAAAGCTGCATATGAATTGGACATAGGAGAGAAGTAATGGTTTAAAGATGAGTTAGGCAGGGCCATCCAACCATACAGCAGTTTCTCCATCCTAACAGGATAATGTGGAACAGGCATTCAGGACTAGTGAACTTTGATGAGCATTTATTAAGTACCAGATACAGAGCTGGATGTCATTATTGTGGAGGCTAAAAAAGGATTTAAGATAAGCAAGAAGTTCATTGTGAGAGACATATGCATTTCCAACATGCTAAGCAATGCCAGGGAAAAGTACAGGAGCTCCCAGAGTACAGGAAGCAATGCAAGCTGTACATGAGAGTTGGTGGATTAAGGAGACTTCCTGTAGGAGACTGCCTGAGCTGGGTCTAGAAGAATAAGACTTAGCCAAGTACACAAGGAAGCATTCCTTCTGCACAAAGGTGTGCAGGGCCAAAGTTGGTGAGTCTTTGGTGTTCATGGAGTTTTTAGAGAAAGGTGGTAGAGGAGCAGGAGACTGTAGAGGTGGGCCATTTGGTAGATTCTGAAGGACTCTGGTGCTTATTATGGCCAGGCCCACTACTGAGCACTCCCCAAATATTAGCATACTTAATCTTTAGTGAAGAAGGAAATTGAGATACAGAGAGGTATCTTAAGGCCACATAGCTGGAATTGGAACCTTTCAAGACCATACTGTTTCCATAATTGGCTGCCTCTGTGAAAAAGCTTCAGTTGCAGGAATGGAATCATCAAGTTTTAGAGAGAACAGTCAGGTTGCCATGTGAACTGGTTGTATGGGAGAAAAGAGTAAGATTGAATATTAGTTAAGGGGCTACTGAAATTGTTACAGTAAGAAGTAGAGCCAATATGAACTTGCCAGTCTCAGGGGAATGAAGAGAAAAATGTGGATTTGAAAAACATTTGGGAATTAGAGTAGGTGGAACTTTTGAATGATTTGAAGTGGACATACAGTATACAGAACTAGAATACGTCCCAGATTTGGTTCTGGTTTTATATCGGCTGCGTAATCTTGATTATTTAATTTGCTGCCTTTAAAATTCAATTCTTTGGTTTTAAATGGGTTAGATTATGATACAGACACAGAAAATCTGTTGGAGAATTTGAAATGAGGTATGCAAGATGGCTGGCACATATGCCTTTGTATAGGACCAGCTGAATGGGTGATCAAATGGTTGTTATTCTGTTATATTTTAAAAGGCTGGTCTGACTTTAAGAGTTTCCTTTTAGACATAGAGAGGGAAGGGTCATATCTTGATTTATTACTATTATCAGTTAACTGTATCAGAAATGATGACATGTGTGGGAATGAGCACAATAGAAGGGGCAAAGCGCTAGCAGGGAGGAATTTTGTCCAGAAAAAGGCTTTTTGGAGGAAAAGTGGAAGTGGTAGTCTAGGAAAAAACAAAAATAAAACCTAGTAAGTACTGGCAATTGTCTGAATTATCCAAGTAGCACCTGCCACTTCCCCTTACCTTTGTCTTTGGACATTAAACATAAAAAAGAAGCAACTTTTAGAGAACAGAAAAAGATAAACTATCTCTATGCTTTACCTTGTTGGTTTTGGCCAAGTCCTTTAGGATGTTTGCTTGTTTTTCATCCTGGGGTTTTACACGGAACACCTTCTCCCTTCATGAAAGCAAAAGATGAAAAATGTGAACTGCAAAGAGCATTCCTTAATCCTCTTAAGGAAACCACAACACAAAGTAATGAGAGTTACCTGTCAAAGCGGACAGGAGTGATGGCCAGGGCAGTAGTGATCAAACCTACAGGCAGGATGAGGCGCATGGTTCCGCTTTGCCTGCTCCAAGGCCCTTTGCCAGTTTTATGTCTCAGCTCTTATTTGGAGGAGCAGCTGATTTCCTCTTAGGGTTCTGGTGGATGAACCCTCTAACTCCCACCCCCGTGTTTTCTACTTGGGGAGTGAGAGGTAGGATGGGGACATAACAGTAAATGCCATGTGACTCATATTCTTTTTACAATAGGGAGTGCACATTTTGCAGGCAGAATGGGAGGCAAGTTCCTTTTTTAGCAAATAACTTGCTCCGGTAAGAGAGCTTATATGTTCAAAGAGTTGGGATCTGAAACAATTCTTTGGTAGAAAACACTGTTCTATCATATGTTTGAATTGAATGAGGGAAGGTATTATGTTAAATTTACATTTGAAACCTGTGGCAAATTTGTGAATCTGGCCCTTAATAACAAAATATGTTTTTGAAACTACATTGTAAATTGTTAAATTAAAAATATTTAAATTACAAAATATATTGAATACTTTAAATATATTAAAATATTATAAATAATCTGGAAAACATTGATGTGTCCACCATCTAGTTTTTTTTTAAATATATTTTTATTGATGTTTTTTACAGAGAGGAAAAGAGAAGGATAGAGAGTTAGAAATATTGATGAGAGAGAAACATTGATCAGCTGCCTCCTGCACACCATCCACTGGGGATGTGCCTGCAACCAAGGTACATGCCCTTGACTGGAATTGAACCCAGGACCCTTTAGTCTGTAGGCTGACGCTCTATCCACTGAGACAAACCTATCAGGGCCACCATCTAGATTTTATGATGACAACTAGAGGCCCGGTGCATGAAATTCATGCATGGGGGTGGAAAGGTACCCTCAACCCAGCCTGCACCCTCACCAATCTGGGACCCCTTGAGGGACATCCCTCTCACAATCCAGGACTGCTAGCTCCCAACAGCTTGTCTTCCTGCCTGCATGATTGCTCCTAACAGCTTCTGCCTTCCAGCCTGATCACCCCCAACTGCCCTCCTTTGCCATCTGATAGTCCTAACTGACCTCCCTTGCAGGACTGGTCGCCCCTAGCTGTCCTACCCTGCAGGCGTGGTCATGCTTAACTGCCCACTCCTGCTGGACTAGTTGTCCCTATCGGCCCTCCCCTGCAAGCCTGGTCACTCCCAATTGTCCTTCCCTGCAGGTCTGGTTACCCTTAACTGCCTTCCCCTATTGGTCTGATGACCTCAAACTGTCCTCCACTGTAGGCCTGGTCATCCCCAACTGTCCTCCCCTGCTGGCCTGGTTACCCTTAACTGCCCTTTTTTACCAGCCTGCTTGCCTGTATCTGTCCTCCCTTGAGGGCCTGGTTACCCTTAACTGCCCTCCCCTGCTGGCATGGTCACCCATTACTGTCCTCCCTGGCAATCTCTATCTGTCTTTCACTGCATGGCTGGTTTCCCCCAACTGCCCTCCTCTACTGGCCTGATCACCCACAACTGCCCTTCTCTGCAGGCCTGGTCACCCCCAATTGCCCTCCCCTGCGGCCTCATCACCCAAAACTTCCCTTTCCTGCAGGCCTGGTTGCCCCAACTGCTCTCCCCTGCTGTCCTGATCACCCCTAACTGCACTTCCTTACCAGCCTGGTCACCCTTAAGTACCCTCCCCGGCTGGTCTGGTCACCTCTAACTATCTTCCCTTGCAAGCTTGGTCACCCTCAACTGCCCTCCCATGCTGGTTTGGTCACCCATAATTACCCTCCCTTACCAACCTGGTTGTCCCTATCTGCCCTCCCCTGCATGCCTGGTTTCCCCCAACTTTCTTCCCCTGCTGGCCTGATCACCCCTAACTACCCTCCATTACCAGTCTGGTTGTCCTTATCTGCCCTCCCCTGCAGGCCTGGTTTCTCCCAACTTCCCTCCCCTGCTGGCCTGATCACCCTCAACTTCCCTTCTCTGATGGCCTGTCCCCCACAACTACCCTCTCCTGCTGACCTGGTCACCCTTAACTGTCCTCCCCTGCAGTTCTGGTCACCCTCAAATGCCCTCCCCTAATGGCCTGGTCACCTCTAACTCTCCTTCTTTACCAGCCTGGTCACCCTTAACTACCCTCCCCTTCTGGTCTGGTCACTCCAACCGTCCTTCCTTACTAGCCTGGTTGCCCTCCCCTGCTAGCCTGGTCACCCCTAACTACCCTACCCTGCAGGCGTGGTCACCCTTAACTGCCCTCCCTTGCTGGCCTGGTCATTCCTAACTGCCCTCCCCTTCAGCCTGATCACCCCTAACTGCCCTTCCTTACCAGCTTTGTCACCCTTAACTAGCCTTCCCTGCTGGTCTGGTCACCTCTAATTGTCCTCCCCTGCAGGCCTGGTCCCCCCCAACTGTCCTCCCCTGCTGACCTGGTCACCCCTAACTGCCCATTCTTACCAGCCTGGTTGTCTCTATCTGTCCTCCCCTGCAGGTCTGGTTTCCCCAACTTTCCTCCCCTGCTGGCCTGATTACCCAAAACTTCCTTTCTCTGCAGGCCTGGTCTCTCCCAGCTGCATTCCTCTCCTGGCCTGGTCACCCCCAGCTGCCCACAACTGCCATCCCCTACCAGTCATCTTGTGGTGGCTATCTTGTGTCCACATGGGGGCCACCATCTTTGACTGCATAGAAGTGGCCATTTGTGTGTTGGATGGTTAATTTGCATATTACTCTTTTATTAGATAGGATACTTTCGCCATATTTGCTCTGTATCTCTCTTTGTAAGGAAGTGAAATGACATTACAGAAAGAGCTGTAGCATCTACCTTTTTCCCTTACTTTCTCCTCCCTCTATCCTCAAAGGTAGTTCGGGGGCTTCTGGAGGGTAACATAATATGGTTGCTCAAATGTTTGTACAGTGGCTGCATTCTTCAGGATCTGGATGCTGCAGGTGACTAGTAAATGTGTTTTCAAAGTAAAATTAATGAATAGGCCATTTAAAAAAATTAAATCCTTATTATTCAGATTATTACATTTGTTTCTCTTTTTTCCTCTCCATAGCTCCTCTCCACCTGGCTCCCACCCCACCCTCTACTTTTACCTCCCCCACATTGACCTCATCCATAGGTGTATGATATTTGTCCAGTCTCTCCCTGCATCCCCCTCATCCCTTTCCCCCTGAGAATTAACAGTCCACTCCCTTTCTGTGTTCCTGATTCTAGTATATTCACCAGTTAATTCTGTTGATCAAATTTTTAATTCACTTAATTTTTAAATTCACTTATTGATAGATAAGTATCTGTTGTTCATAATATTTTATCTTTTACCTTTTTCTTCTTCCTCTTCTTAAGTACCTTTCAGCATTTCATAAAATACTGGTTTGAAGTTGATGAACTCCTTTAGCTTTTTCTTATTTGTGAAGCTCTTTATCTGACCTTCAATTCTGAATGATAGCTTTGCTGGATAGAGTATTCTTGGTTGTAGGTTCTTGCTATTCATCATGTTGAATATTTTTGCCACTCCCATCTGGCCTGCATAGTTTCTGTTGAGAAATCAGCTGACAATTCCATGGGTGCACCCTTGTAGGTAATGAACTGTTTTTCTCATGCTGCTTTTAATATTCTCTCTTTGTCTTTTGCTCTTGGTATTTTAATTGTGATGTGTCTTGGTGCAGTCCTCTTTGGATTCCTTTTGGTTGGGATTCTGTGTGCTTCCTGAACTTGAGAGTCTATTTCTCTCACCAGATGTGGAAAGTTTTCAGTCATTATTTCTTGAAATAGGTTTTCAGTATCTTGCTCTCTCTCTTCTTCTGGCACCCCCACAATTCTGATGTTGGTATGCTTGAAGCTGTCTCAGAGGCTCCTTACATTATCTTCATATTTTTAATTCTTTTTTCTTCTTGCTTTTCCAGTTAAGTATTTTCTGATTCTTTATATTTCAAATTTTTGATTTGATTCTTACCTTCCTCTAGTCTGCTGTTAGGTCTCTGCATAATATTTTTTATTTCAGTCAGTGTATGTTTAATTTTTAATTGGTCCTTTTTATCTCTAATTGGTCCTTTTTCACCTCCTCTTGGGTCTCGCTAAATTTATCCATCTTTTCTAGGATATTCTTGAAAAACCTTATAACCGTGGTTTTGAACTCTATATCCAGTCATTTGTTTTCTTCCATTTCTTTTGTTTGAGATCTCTTCCTTTGTCTCCTCATTTTCACTATGCTGGGGGAACTTCTGTGTTGGATTCAGCCTTATGATACAAGACTTGCAAAATTGCAAAAGCCTCTCTGCTGAGCTTGGGATGAGTGGAGTCTCAAGGCTTAATGAACCATATTGCCTTCCAGTTGGTCCTGCCCTCCACGGCCCCTGGCTCTCACATGTCTCTGAGTAATTGCTGGAGGGGTCCCTGTGTGCACATGCAGTGTCTCTAGACCACTGCCTTTCCTGTCCCCCTGTGCTCTGGGACCATATGAGTCTGGGTCCCCAGGGTTTCACCTGAGACTGGGGTTTAGTGGAGTTAGAAGTAGCGCAGTTGGGAGGCTCTGTCTCCTGCCCATTCGTGAAAGCCAGCGGCACAATCAGCAGTCGGTCTTTTGCTCGCAGTGCTGTGTGTACCACCAGACTTCTGCCCTTTTGTGGCTCCCCTAAATTTCCATGCACTTCTCTTTTATCACAGTCCAAAATCCCCCCATATGAGTTTTGACTGGACCTGGGTTTCAGTGATATAGGATAAGGGTTTCAATGCAGTTGAGAGTCTCTGTCTCTCTCCCACCAGAGAAAGCCAGCCAGGTACTCCAGCACCCACTCTTTCCACGCATGCGTCTTTGTACCTCAGCCTTTTGCAGCTCCTCTGGGTCTCCGTGAGCCCCTCTCTTTCCTCCTATTTGTAGAATTTCCACTCAGCCAGCTTTCCTGTGGTTCTGGATGATGTTCATTCTGTCTTTTAGTTGTAGTTTTGAAATTGTTGTGCAGGGCAGCAGTGTAGGTGTTTACCTATGCCGCTATCTTGGATTCTCTCTGGAAACTTCTGAATTGGACATTTTGAACAGTCTCTTGGGGTAGGCAGTTTCTTCCATCTTGAACACAACTCAGTTAATTATAGATTTTTTGGGAGATGGCAACACCTCTACCCGGAATCACAGGTAATTTAACAGAGTGAGTGAAGTTATTAGAATTTCCTTTTAAAAACTACCTCTTCAGCACTGGATGACATGCTCAGTGATTATAGCATTGGCCCACGCACCTAAGAGTTTTGGGTTCAATTCTTGGTTAAGGGTACCTGGGTTGCTGGTTTGATCCCAGGCCCCAGTCAGGGTGCATGAAGGAGGAACCAATAGATGTATCTCTCTCACCTCCCACTCTCTAAAAAATCAATGGAAAAATATCCATTGATGATCAACAAAACAAAACAAAAAAACCACCTCTTCACACTGATAAATGTATAGATGGTCATATATTAAACTTCTCAGAGTCATGGTTACATATTATTAATATTACTAGAGGCCTAGTGCATGAAATTCATGCATTGGGGAGGGGGATGTCCCTTAGCCTAGCTGCACCCTCTCCAATCTGGGACCCCTCGAGGGATGTCTGACTGCCCTTTAAGGCCCAATTCTAGTAGGGCAGTTGGACATTCCTCTCACAATCTAGGACTACTGGTTCCCAACTGCTCATCTGCATGCCTTCCTGACTGCCCCTAACCACTTCTGCCTGCCAGCCTGATCACCTCCTAACCACTCCCCTGCCAGCCTGATTATCTCCTAACTCTCCCCTGCCAGCCTGATTGATGCCTAACTTCTACCTTGCCAGTCTATTTGCCCCTATTCCAGGCCTGGGTCCTCACCAACTGCCCTCCCCTGCAGGCTTGATCACCCTCAACTGCTCTCCCTTGCAGTATTGGTCCCTTCTAATGCCCTCCCCTGCTGGCCATCTGTGGCGGCCATCTTGTGTCCACCTGGGGGCAGCCATCTTTGACTACATGGGGCAGCCATCCTGTGTGTTGGAGTGATAGTCAATTTGCATATTACTCTTTTATTAGATAGGATTATTATCAGTAATAGTTTCATTTTCTCCATCTGATAGATGTGCGTTATAATCTAAGACTTTTTTTTATTCCTTCAAAGGTGCCCTTGCCTCTCCTGCAGGTAAGAAGAGAAAGGTTTTATAAATGGTTTTATGTTTTTGACATTGGACAAGCTTATCAGCACCAGGACTCCCAAAGTTTCATTGTTTCTAAGTGTATGTTTGACAGCATACAGAAAAAAATAAAGAGCTTGGCAGATATAACCTCAGAGTAGCTCCCAAACAGTGGCTACTTTACCTTGAGCTAAGTAGTCATTCTTATCTGTAAAATGGGGATGCAAATGCAACTTTTAAAAGTATCTATGTTGGAAGGGAAACAGGGCCTTTCTTTGGGAACTCACCAACACCACCATCTAGATGGGCATTGGAGTTGCCCTGCAACCCAACAGCCACTCCAGGCAGAGTCCCGAAGATCTGTGGACCCAGCACCTCCATGGACCCTGCATACCTGCGGACCCGGGGACCTCCACCTCCAGAGTAGTGAGTAAAACTTCCTCCTTCCCAGCAACATGGGCACGGCTGCGGCAGTGGCCACACAGGGGTCCCAGCTTGCGATCTCGCCAGTCACCTTGTGCACCTTGTGCAACAGGCCTTCACACCGGTTTCTGGACACCCTAGTCCTGTGTTTGCACATCGGGGTCACCCCGGCTATGGGTTCAGCTGCGGTTACACACTAGGTTCCCCCGCCCCCTGCCCGAAGAACTCCCAGGTCAATGTGTTCCCGCGCACGTCCTCCATGGGCCTTCGTGCCAGCTTGCTGACACCCTAATCCCTGCCTTTGCACCTCAGGGCTGCCCAGTCTGTGGCTCCCTAGACCCTGTGTTTGTGTGTTCTGGGCGCCCTGTCTGTGGCGTACCCTACTATCTGGTTTGTGGAGCTCCCTAGTAACTGGTGTTTTCCGTGCGCCCTCGAGGCCGCCACCCAAGGCGGGTTTACAGCAGCACGTTTCTAGTGGTCCATCCCTTAAACAGTGCCTGGGAGCCACTGGAAGCCCTCGCGGGTGTGATTTTTTTTTTTTTTAACTCTGGACACCACAGCCACACCTCTCCTGGGTGTAGGCCCCTGAAACACATCACCCAGACAGACGGGTCCTTGGTGCCACTGTGTATCCCCACTGGGCATGCGTAATCTCAACTAAGGGTGCAAAACAGCAAAAATAGGTACACTCTTCTCCACGGTTGCCAACTTCTAGTCACCACAGTTGTGCTGCTCAAGATCACAGATCTACATCAAGAGAACCAAAATAGCTTGAGTAGGAAACTACAATATATTAACAAACACAGGAGAACAGAAAGAATACACCAGTAGTACCACCCCCTGACCCACCCCCCAAAAACAAAAACAAAAACAAAAACTTGGGTATTAAAACAATTTGATCTACAATTAAAACATTACAAGAAAACATGGGAAGATGTAAAAGCAATCCCCAATGGAAAGAAAAAGAGGAATCACCAGAAAGGGAGTTAGATGAAATTGAAGTGAACAGCCTTTCAGAGAAAGAATTCAGAGTAATGGCTTTAAGGATGTTTAAATGCATGGAAGACAATTACACACAACTTAGAGACAATATCACACAACTCAATCAGAACTATAAGGAGCTGAATGAGAATGTCACCAACATGAAACAAAATCAAGAGGAGATGAAGAACAACATAGCTGCAATAAGGAACATAATGGAAGGCCTAAAGAGTAGACTAGAAGAGGCTGAGGACTGCAACAGTGAATTAGAAGACAAGGTAGGGAAAAACACACAAACACAGCAACAACTGGAAAAAAGACTTAAAAAACAGGAAGAGAGCTTAAGGGAGCTTTGGGACAGCACAAAACAAAACAACAAATGTTTAATTGGGATACCAGAAGGAGTGGAAAAGGAAGGATTACAAAACCTATTTGAAGGAATAATGACAGAAAATTTCCCTAATATTGGCAAGGAAAAAAATATGAAAGTCCAAGAAGTACACAGAGTCCCAAACAAGGTGAACCCCAAAAAACCAACACCAAGACACATCATAATGAAATTGGCGAATACTATCGACAAAGTAAGAATTGTAAAGGCAGCCAGAGAGAGACAGAAAGTTACCTACAAGGGATCTCCTATTAGAATAGCAACTGATTTCTCAACAGAAACACACCAGGCCAGAAGGGAATGGAATGAAATATATAAAGTGATGCAAAACAAGAGTCTGAACCCAAGAATATTATACCCAGCAAGGCGATCATGCAAAATTGAAGGTGGAATTAGGAGCTTTACAGATAAGAAAGGGCTAAGAGAGTTTATCACTACCAAGCCAATAATGCAAGAAATGCTAAAGGGACTGCTGTAAAAAGAAGAAAGAGAAAGGCAAAAAAACCCCAAAAACCTAAAAAATAAACACTAAGGAAATTATGACAACAAACATGAACTTATCAATAATATAATTAAAAGTAAATGGGTTAAATGCACCAATCAAAAGACATAGGGTAGCTGAATGTTTAAGAAAACAGGACCCATGCATTTGCTGTCTACAAGAGACCCACCTCAGAGAAAAGGATTCACACAGACTGAGAATGAAGGGATGGAAAAACATTTTTCAGGCAAATAGAAATGTGAAAAAAGAAGGGGTAGCAATACTTATATCTAATAAAATAGACCTCAAAATAAAGGCTATAACAAGAGATAAGGAAGGCCACTACATAATACTAAAAGGAGCAATTCATCAAGAAGATATAACTCTGGTAAACATTTACACACCTAATACAGGAGCCCCTAAATACATAAAAAAAAAAAAGCTCCTGGAAGATATCAAGGGAGAGATTGACAGAAGTACAATCATAGTAGGAGATTTTAATACACCATTGACATCTCTGGACAAATCCTCTAGACAAAAAATCAGTAAAGAAACTGCAATTCTAAATAACTCACTAGATCAGATAGACCTAATTGATATCTTCAGAGCATTTCACCCCAAAGCTACAGAATACACATTCTTCTCAAGTGCACATGGGACATTCTCAAAAATAGACCACATATTGGGTCATAATCAAAGTCTCCCCAAATTAAAAAAGATTGGCATCATATCAAGCATTTCCTCAGACCACAATAGCCTAAGATTAGAAATAAACTACAATAAAAACATTCCAAAAAATTAAAAAACTTGGAAATTGAATAACATGTCATTAAACAATGATTGGGTTATAAATGAGATAAAAGAAGAAATTAAAAATTTTCTGGAGACTAATGACAATAAAAACAGAACAACGCAAATGCTATGGGACACAATGAAAGCAGTGCTGAGAGGGAAGTTTATAGCTCTACAAGCCTACCTCAAAAACAAGAAAAAATGGTAATGAATCACCTAACTCAACAACTCAAAGAATTAGAAAGAGAGCAACAAGAAAAGCCCACTATGAGCAGAAGGAAGGAAATAATAATGATTAGAGCAGAAATGAATGACATAGAGATCAAAAAAACGATACAAAAAATCAACAAAACAAAGAGCTGGTTCTTCGAAAGAATAAACAAGATTGATGAACCTCTAGCCAGACTCACCAAGAAGGAAAGAGAGAGGACACAAATAAACAAAATCAGAAATGAGAGAGGGGAAATAACTACAGGCCCCACAGAAATACAATGGATTGTTAAAAACTATTATGAACAACTCTATTCTAACAAATTTCACAATCTAGAGGAAATGGACAGATTCCTAGAAAAACACAACCTTCCAAAAGGCACCCAGGAAGATTCTAAAAATCTCAACACACTGATAACTAAGGAAGAAATTGAAGCAGTCATCAAAAAGCTTCCAGCAAACTAAAGCCCAGGGGCAGATAGATTCACAGAGGAATTTTACCAAACATTCATAGAAGTAAAACCCATTCTTCTCAGACTATTTCAGAAAATTCAAGAGGAAAGAACACTTCCAAACTCTTTCTATAAAGTCACCATCACCCTAATAACAAAACCTGATAAAGATAACACGATGAAAGAGAATTACAGACCAATATCCCTCATGAACATAGATGCCAAAATTCTGAACAAAATACTAGCAAATCTAATCCAGCAGTACGTCGGAAAGATCATACACCATGACCAAGTAGGATTTATCCCAGGAATGCAAGGGTGGTACAATATCCGCAAATCAATAAACGTGATACATCACATAAACAAATTGAGAGATAAAAATCACATAGTTATATTAATTGATGCAGAAAAAGCATGTGACAAAATCCAACATCCTTTCTTAATAAAAATTCTCAGCAAGGTAGAAATAGAAGGACCATACCTCAACATAATAAAAGCCATATATGACAAACCCACAGCCAACATCATACTCAATGGGCAAAAACTAAAACCATTTCCCCTAAGAACAGGAACAAGACAGGGATGCCCACTCTCACCACTTCTATTTAACATAGTGCTGGAAGTATTAGCCATTGCTATCAGACAAGAAAAAGAAATAAAAGGCATCCAAATAGGAAAAGAATAAGTAAAACTGTCCTTATTTGCAGACAATATGATACAGTACAGCAATCCCATTTACCATCGCACCAAAAAAATTAAAATACCTAGGAATAAACTTAACTAAGGAGGTAAAAGACCTATACACAGAAAACTACACAACTCTTAAAAAAAGAGATAGAGGAAGACATAAACAGATGGAAGAACATACGATGTTCATGGATTGGGAGAATCAATATAGTCAAAATGTCCTTTCTACCCAATGCAATTTATAAATTCAACACAATCCCCATGAAAATACCAAAGGCATTTGGTATTCACAGACCTAGAATGAACTTTCCAAAAATTCATTTGGAATAAAAAAAGACCCTGAATAGCTGCAGCAATCCTTAGAAAGAAGAACAAAGTAGGTGGGATCTCAATGCCAGATTTCAAGCTGTATTACAAAACTGCCTGGTACTGGCATAAGAACAGACACATAGATCAATGGAATAGGACAGAGAACCCAGAAATCGATCCAAACTATTATGCTCAATTAATTTTTGACAAAGAAGGCATGAACATACAATGGAGTCAAGACAGTCTCTTCAACAAATGGTGTTGAGAAACTTGGACAGAAACATGCAAAAAAATTAATCTAGACCACCAACTTACACCATACAGAAAAATAAACTCAAAATGGATAAAGGACTTAAACATAAGATGGGAAACCATAAAAATACTAGAGGAATCCACAGGCAGCAAAATCTCCGACATATGCAAGAAGGAACTGACACAGCTCCTCGGGCAATAGAAACTAAAGAAAAAAATAAACAAATGGGACTACTTAAAAATAAAAAGCTTTTGCACAGCAAAGGAAACCATCAACAAAACAACAAGATAGCCCATTCCATGGGAGAACATATTTGTCAATGATCTCAATGATAAGGGTTTAATCTCCAACATTTACAGGGAACTCATACAATTTCACAAAAAGAAGATAAACAACCCAATCAAAAAATGGGCAACTGATCTAAATAGGCACTTCTCGAAAGAAGACAGAAGGAAGGCCAAGAGACACATGAAAATCTGCTCAAAGTCACTAATCATCAGAGAGATGCAAATCAAAACAACAATGCAGTACCATCTCACACCTGTCAGAAGGGCTATCATCAACAAATCAACTAATGACAAGTGTTGGCTAGGATGTGGAGAAAAAGGAACCCTTGTGCACTGCTGGTGGGAATGCAAACAGGTACAGCCACTGTGGAGAACAGTATGGAGTCTCCTCAAAAAAACTAAAAATAGAACTTCCATTTGTCCCAGTGATCCCACTACTAGGAATATACCCCAAGGAACTAGAAACTCCAATCAGAAAGGATATATGCACCCTAATGTTCATAGCAGCACAATTCACCATAGACAAGATATGGAAACAGCCTAAGTGCCCATCAACAGATGATTGGATTAAAAAACTGTGGTACATCTACACAATGGAATTCTATGCTGCAGTAATAAAGAAGGAACTCATACCATTTGGAACCACATGGATGGAAATGGAGAGCATTATGCTTAGTGAAATAAACCAGGCAGAGAAAGACAAATATCACATGATCTCACTCATCTGTGGAATATAATGAATGACAGATTGATAATCAAGATCAGATCTAGAGAATGAGAAACATCGATCAAAGCATCAAACCTCGGGGAAGGTGGGGGTTGGAGGGAATAAGGGGTAGAGATCAACAATGGGACTTTTGTACATGCATATTAGCATAATCATTGGGCATAGACAATGGGGAAGGTGTGGCAGGAGAGGGAATCCATACAATGGTCTCCATAACCTTAAGAGAAATTATTTCGTGAGACAAAGATTTTAAATGAAACTCTAACATGAAAATTATTTTGGAAGGAAATAAAGAGAAGTTTTCTTTAAATGTCATAAGGAGCGGAATTGAAAGTCAATACATTTGGCCTCTTTGAGCTCATGTAAGTAATCTCTGTTTTTGCCTCCCTGAAATAGTTTATATAAAGTTACAAGAAGAAATTGTCAGCCCGTTTGAAATTGAATTGACATAGCCCAGAGCAAAGAATATCCTTACATGGTATTATCTTACAATATCATTTAATTTTTGATATTTCACAACAACATATTGTACAACCACCCCAAACAAACATACAAACTAATTCTTTGAATGTTTAGCAGCAATTTAAGAAGACATGAAAGGATTTAATTCCTTTCAGAAGGAATTGAGGCACTGGGAAGGCACTTGAGCATTCTATAATGGCCCTCTTTCCTCTTTTGCCAAGAGGGACCCTCTTCTCACAACCCAATGGCCCTCAGCTGTAGCCTGAGCTCTCTATTTATCCTGAGGTTGAAGCCTCAAGGTGGCTGATACAATGAATCTGTCTCTTGCCAAATGGTGTGAGGTAGGCCATCCCTGGAGAAGGAACCTGAATTCCCCCAGATAAGTGAACAGTGCCTGGGCCCTGCCAGCAGGTGAGGGGATCCCCAAGGCAGGTGCTGGGCATGGAAGCCACGGGGGCATAGGTTACCATGGATACAGAACTGAACCTCATAACACCCTGTTTGGCCCTGGAGGATGACTGGTTAGCCAGAGACGGGTAAGATTCCTCAGGGAAGGAACAACAGAAGACAGGCACAGTCGCAGAGGGGCCATCAGTAGAAAACTTGGGGATCAGCGGAAGTGGGACACAGACCCTCACCCCCCCCACCAACCTTTCAGGGGTCTGAACCTTCACCCCTTCTGAGGTCGGTCTCCTGCCCCGATGGCTACCTCGCTTCCCATGCTTAGCACAAACCGGGACCCAGGTAACAGACAGAGACTGGGCCCAGCTCAGATCAAGACCCAGGTAACAGACAGAAACATGCCAACATCACCTGCCCTATATCTAAATTCAGCCTAGCACCAGGAATGCTCAGTGCCAACTCAATGCAAATAAAGCTCTCCACTAATATATACAGGGTAACCTAAGATTGTTGGTAGAATATTAAATTTGACATAAGTTATCAAGCTTACAGATTAATTTAAATTGGCTAAGTTAAATAAGCGAACACCCAAGAAAATTTCAGTGTACTGGACAAAAAGCTGTTTCTAACATATTAATTAAAATTTCTATTGATAGCTCATCTCATGGTATAATTGTTTAATATGTAATGAACAGAAAGCAGGCATATTTGTGTGCAAAAAGTTAAAATTTAAAGTTATCAAGATTGCATTAAAAATTTTTACCAAATTCTCCATCAATCAAAAAAAGGGGGAGGGGAAGTAGGATAATAACATGTAAGGAAAAAAAATCTTGTAAGTAAAATACATTTAGAGAATTTTCACTTTAGAAAATTAATTTTAATTTGTAATGTTAACAGTAAGACACCCATGAAAAACACACATGGTGTCAAAATAAGCCAAAGGAAAAGTGGATAGGCAAAATTGAAAGGACTCCAAGTCAATTTTATATAATAGATTCCTGTATTAACTCTTGGTTGAGAATATGTTTGTATACTTTGAGAAATCAACTCCAAGACCAAGTGGACTCCTGCAACAGAGAGGAACGAACTGACAGGTCTGCGCCAAACACGAAGGCAAGAGGAGAAACAGTCCAGAGATGGAAGACGCTGACTATGCCTTGCCATGTGAGCAGTTAGCAGCTGAGCATTGCTACAAGATGCCCAGGACCAAACCAGTATCGCCACCATCTGTCCAGTATCCAGATACCATTGATGACATGTACACATAAGGAACTGTCTGACATTGAAACTTGGACTCAAAGCTATTGGACAATGAAATTAAGACTCAATCATTTTTCTTTTGCTCTGGTGGGTTTATTTCTAGCCTTCAGGGGTAAGATGTTTTTAAAGACAAGAAACAGGGGGTGGAGGGGAGGAAGCAAGTGCAGAGGCAAAGAAACAATGAATGGACTGTCATGCTACAGTGGGAAGGCAGGGGAAGTTGGGGAGGAGGGGCCTATAGGAGATCAATGGAAGGACTTGTATGCATGTGTGTGTAGGCATAGCCAGTGGAGACAGGGCGATGAGGGAAGGCGGGGGTGGGGGAAGGGCGGATGGGTGAGGGTATGTACTGGTGGGTGGGGAGGGCAATAGGGGGAAAAATAATAAATAAAAAAATAAAATAGAAAAAGAAGTAAAAGTATCTATGTTTGATTTCTTACTCCCTCCCCCGCCTCCTCTATCCCCCACAACCTCTCTGAGGTTTGACAGTCTGTTTAATGTTTCTATGTCTCTGGATCTATTTTTGTTCACCAGTTTACCTTATTCAGTATTGTCTACAAATAAATGAGATCGTGTGGTATTTATCCTTCTTTGACTGGCTTATTTCACTTAGCATAATATTCTCCAGGTCCATCCATGCTGTTGCAAATGGTAAGAGTTCTTTCTTTTTTAAAGCAGCTTAGTATACCATTATGTAGTAAAAGTACCATAGTTTTTTAATCTACTCATCTGCTGATGGGTAGGTACTTAGGCTGTTTCCACATAACCAGTGGACACAGACAATAGTGGGGTGAGGGCTTTTGCTGGGGGGTGGGAGTGGCTTGGGAGAGGTCAATGAGGGAAAAAAGGAGACATATACACTGAGTGGCCAGATTAATATGATCTCTGAACGCATAATAATCTGGCCACTCAGTGTATATCCTATATAATAAGAGGCTAATTTACAAATTGTCCCCTTGACCAGGAGTTGGAACAACAGGCAGGCCAGCCAACTGCCTAGGTCTCCTCCTCCTGGCCAGGCTGCCCAGACCCCACCGTGCAGAAATTCTGCATTCAGAGATCATAATAATCTGACCACTCAGTGTATAATACTTTCAATAATGAAGAGTTTAAATTTTTTTAAAAAAATGGCTATGAGGCCTAATGAGAGGGCATGTGTAAGGGATATGGCGGATGGTAGGTACCAAAAGACATGCCATGACCTCTCGGTAGTGATGAAATTGTCAGATTCTATAAACAGACTTACAACTGGCCTCTGGTGCTACAACACTGATGAGCACCAGCATGTATCATATGTTAGACTAAAGTGTCTGCTGCAACCTTTAGGAGTGAAATATCTCTCTCTGTTTGTTTCAATAGGGACTACTTCAAGAATTTTCTTTTTTTAATGTAGTAGCTTCACTTTTTGGAGTTTCATTTTCTATTCTAAAAGTAATAAGTGGCCATTGAAAATAATTTAATAAATTATTAAGAAATTGGAAGAAGGAAATAGAAATCACCATTAATTCTGACTTTTTTTGGAAGCCTTTTTCTGTGTGACTAGTTTTAAAATTCTGTGGAAAAGGCTTCTATATACATTTATTGGGTCAAGTGGGAATGACATTTCTATTTTCTTTTGGGATCTAAATAAATGTTTGAAGGATCCTGATATTTCTCAGGATAAGACTGATTATAAATAAACCTTTGACTTATTCATATCTTGCATATTGACAAAGCACATGGATATGTGATGCTTTTAAGACCTGCCGCTTATCCCCAATCTATTTTGCCTGTGAGGAATTTTACAATAGATAGATAGTAAGAATAAACTGGAGCTTTTTCTCAGAATTGATATGATTTCTTGGCAAGCATAATTCAGTACTACTTTATGTTACTACAGCAAGATTTATAAAAGGTCTTGTCAAATGTATAGGGTAGGATAGCTGTTGGATATTATATTATTTCAGGATTGGCTACATAAGACAATATGTTTCAGAGGTCAAATTAATTTCTTTGAAAAGAGATGTAAAATTGTACTCCTAGGATTTTCAGTAGTATATGTCTAACCATGGCTTTAAAACCACATTCTTATTTTAAAATATTCTTTTCTGCATATTTTAGACATTATTGCTATAAGAGAAATCTCTTAAAAATGAAAGTTAAAATTCTTTTGTCATTAGTAGGATCTTTCAAGTAATTATCTGTCCTCAAATAGAATCCAACAAACTTCTGAACACCTTTATATATTTCATAAGGATATGGTGAAAAAAAGATTTGTTACCTTTAATTGTGGATGTTGGATTCTTTTTTTTCTTTTTTTTTTAAATTCTTAACATTGAAACAATCTGCCCTGCAAAATGCTGGAGAGAAATGTGCCTTCTTTTGTTGCAGCAAAGGTAACATCTCTGAACAGAGACCTGAGTATACGATTCATGCAGAGTGGGACCTGGCTAGGGAGAATGACTACCTTCTTGAATGCAATGATCTGAGAGGATCATCAAGACCCCATCTGGTACCCAAACTAACTGAAATTCTCTCTGGCTACTTCCTATAGGTTAGCTGGTAAAAGCAGATGAAGACATGGAATGTGATTCCACGAATATAGAACTTATATATCCAGATTGGAAAACCAGTTTTTCTATTTTGTGTCAAACTATTAGAAAAAGAAAGATTCAGAGCCATTCTTGTGCTGATAGTTAATTGCTGTTTTGGAGGAGATGAGAGTGTGGAACTGAAGGAGAGCCTCATAGCTGGGCTCTCAAGCTGAAGTAAATAAAAAAGGGAGGAGGAGAGGTGTCTCAGAGACAGGGGCTCTTGGGCAGACAAGCTTGGGGTAGAACCCTGGGCAATCTCAGGTCAGCTCCGCAGGTAGGCATGCAGCATCATTGCATTGAGGATTATAGCAGACTCCTCTTTCTGTTTTTTTTTTTTTTCCCAGTTTAGCTCAGGCAAGTGATGCTCTAAGCCAGTTAGCTGTTAACATTGGCAAGAGATATAGCAAAGATGTTTCCAGTGCAGAAAATGTTGGATACATGGGAGTTTAAATAAGAATTATTTGTGTTTTTGCTTTCCCAATCCTTATTCTTTTTAAAAAAATTCTTGTAATTTTAGAAAAGCCCATTTACATTCATAATTTCTATTTTAAAACACACAATTAGAGACTTTGGAGGGTTCTTTATAGTTTACTAGTACTCACATGACTTTTAAACTTTGGGCTATAGCATCCCATAGAGGCAAGGTAAGGGAGCAACTTGGGGAACTATCTGTGATTCAATGACATACCTCCAACAAGAACACTTCACTCAGGTAACCACGGTTGAGTTATCTTTCCAGTTCACAATATGGATATGACTTAAATATAGAATGAGGAGGATAATTTAGCTAATTACATCTGTTTTTTTTAATTAAATCTTTATTATTCAGATTATTACATTTGTTTCTCTTTTTTTCCCCTCCATAGCACCCCTCCACCCAGCTCCCACCCTCCCTCTGCCCTTAGCTCCCTCCCATTGATCTCATCCATAGGTGTATGATTTTTGTCCAGTCTCTCCCTGTACACCCTTCACTCCTTTCCCCCTAAGAATTAACAGTCCACT